>VWZG01003888.1:531841-712389 GCA_013396735.1 Grallaria varia | reverse complement strand
CAAAGGAAAAGGGGAAGCAAGGAGACGGGTGGTGGTGGAAAAGATGCCTCAGGCAGCTAAGAAAGGTCCTGTTGATTTTTAAAATGGGACCAGCTGGCCCTCCACCAGCCCACGTTTGCACTGGGTGTAAGTCGGCATGGGAAGGCAATGAAGTCAGTCGGTCTGTGTGACTTATTCTTGCAGAGGATCTGCCCCAGGGAAGGAAGAGAAAAGACCAATAATGGAGTGGATTTTGGAGTTCCAGGGTTTATAACCATTATGCACATCACTGGGTGATATCAGAGCACTGAACAACAATTTTTTTATTTTTCTTTTATTTATAGATTCATTCATTCGTTTCTGTCTTTTAAGCAATATCATCCATTCTCCTCTCCTCTAAACCCCTTAATGTTCTTCACTACTCGGGGAGTATTTTAGGGTGATGAGCTGCTGTTTGATCTGCCGGAGCTGAATTTTGTTTAATATCTACTTTTCCTTAGTAACATTTCCCCTCCATCTCTTTCACGATTTCCTATCTTATTGTCTTTCTTTGCCCATCCATCCTCCAGCTCTCGTGTTGCTGTCAAACCCTGCTACTGTACACAGAGGTGATTATAGGAAACACTAAACAGCAGTTCAAGTGGAACAGATGGAATTTCCCCCTCAAAGACTGCTCAGGCTGCAGAAAGAGCTCAGCCTGTGCCCTGTCCAGTGATGGTGGGAGGTGATGCCTCCACTTTCTGCACTCTGACAGCAACTTGAAACATCTCAGAAAGGGGCAATACCTCCCCTTTGACCTGTCAAGCAGATACAGACTCTTGAAGCCAGCAGAAAAATATAACATCAAACAACCAAAGCAAAGAAAGAAATAGCTCAGCTTCCAAAAATGCCTTTGCAGAATCTGAAAAACCCACCAAACTCAGTCCCCAAACCACCAGCCCCTCCGCCCAGCCAACATCCTTTACTGGGAACTTATAGATGGAAACCAAAGCAGTGAGGAATGCTAAGAAATTCCTCTCTCCCAGCTATTTTGCTGTGGGAAGTTTCCCCCATTCCACATCTGGCAAAGCTATTTTAGAAAGCAAGGAGAGCTCTTCAAACTGACATTTTTTGGCTAAACCACTCACAAGGGAAAGGTTAAAACGAACACTTTCCTATGGAGCACAAGGTTTAAACGAAAAATCTTAAAAAGAAGTGAATGAATGAAAAGAAGAAATTTCTGAAAGAGATTCTGAAAATAAAACCGGTTTTGCTCTGTCCATTGCTGGAGAAGAGCTCAGGTCCCTGAAAATTAGTGCTAAAAGTGTGTTTCATCTGCAAATGGATTCGGAAAGCAGGCAGGTACTGAGGAACGCCCGGAGCAGCTCACTGGAAACAGCCAAGGGGACTCTGCCAGCAACAGATCCCTGACATCCTCACACAAGGGGAGCAGTGTAAAATCCTCCAGCATCCCAGATCTTTTCATTTTCTTCCCGAACTTGTCAACCCTTACAGAGTTTAACACCCTTCCATCTCAGGGGTCACCCTGTGCCTGCTCTGTGGCAGAGCAGTGGCACCAATCAAGACCACGAGAAACCCTGGTGCTGGTTAGGACAGTCTCAACAAATCAATGTGACAGCAGCTCCCGTGCCCAGAGTCCAGGAGCAGGATCAGACACATCCCCCGAGCTCCAGTGGGAGCTGAAATCCGTCACAAAGAAACTCCAATGAGTTGGAGGGTCTGTTTGGACAGCAGAACAGGGATAACCTGTCTCTGCTCTCCCGACTCGTGGTATTAGCTATGGGACCACTTAAACCATCCTTGCTTTCCCTCCCTTCCCCAAGCCAACCAGCAAACTTGACACACAGCTGTTGCCCCTGGCTGTCCTTTGCTCCCTGTGTCGGGAGGGATGCTGGGGAGGACCATCACACCAGCACAGGCTCCCCTCTCACAGCAGCGCTGCTTGCAGGAGGGAAGCTGTGCAGAAACTCTGGCTCAATCATTTTACAACTTTTCTCACATTTCTCTGCTCGTTGCTCGCCAGGGGAACGGCCAGTCGGCTGGCTGAGAGCCTCCTTCTCTGGGGCACTTAGGAAAGTTAAGGAAAAGACACCAGAGAGAGGAAAGGAGGAAGAAAGAACAGTACGTTACCTTTGACAGTTCAGTGCAGTGCTTCCAAAATCTAAGTCCCATACACCTGGCAGAGAAGTGAGGTCTTTTTCAGTGTTCAAGAAGGAAAGAACTTGCCACTTCTTGCTGTTACTGTATGTCTTCACAATCTTCAGATGAGTTTTGCTGCCTCTTTTTTTTTTTTTTTTTTGTCTTCTCCGGTTCCCCAGAAGAAATCAAAATTCCCTGTGTGGTATTTCAGGTCCTTTCAGGCAGTGGCAGCAGCAGCAGGCTTGAAGAGTAAGTACTGTGTGTGAAAGGCAAAAAAGAGAGAGAGGGTTTCAGACCACATTAGCTGCCACTGGCTGCAAAAGAGACCATCAAACTCCTGTCAGCCTCCTTAGATACCTCTTGAAGAGCTGGCAAACTGAGTGTATTGGATCCTCCTCTGGATTTTAGAGTAAAGGTAGGCAGGCATCCAGGGGGCAGGGGGAAATAGGAGGGCTTATGGACAGAAAAGGAAGCCCAGCCTCTTGGAAAGAAGGAAAAAAAAAACACAAACCCAAACACCCAACCCAGAAAATAAAAGAAAGGGGAAAAAAAAAGCATTACAAAAAAATACTGTAAATGGAGAAAGCTGAATGGGGAGTGGGGGATTAAATTTAGCCCTCTGGTTTGGAAGCAAACTGACTGGGGCACCACAAGCGGTTGAAAGAGAAGAAATAGTTTGTGTAATAAAAAGAGAATGTGGGTTTTGCAAACTAAAATAAGGTGAAGCTAATTAAGGAACCTGAGAAAAGTATTTGTGTCCGCAATGCAGTCAATATCACTGCAGTCTGAGCAGAAAGGAGCAGATCTACTGGGAAGCCCAAAGACAGCAGCAAACAAGAACAAGACAGTTTAGGGAACTCCTGCATGGCCCCAGTGGCTGCTGAGGGAGGGAGACAGGTGGTGGAGGGAGGGAAGGGATGCTCAGCATTAGGAAACGGGAAGCACCTGGAGCATCAGTAACTCATAAGTGATATGAAGGCAGAGAAAGGAGGCATTTGGGAGTGAATTTGCCCGAGGGTAGTTTGTGGTGAATTAGGGAGAGTTGCTGAGTTTCCATGCACTTAGAAATGGTGGACCATGAAGCAACCACGTTAGAACTCTGAGGAGGATCCTATAACTGAATCCTTGGTGCTGAAGGGACTGTAATTTGTTTTGATTTTTTTTTTTTTTTTTTAAGTTTTTGGTTGGTTTTTTTTGGGGGGGTTTCCTTTGAGAGAGATAAAAAGCTGTGCTCAGGGAGGAGGGAATGTGTCTGTTGCTGCAGGGCTACGCCTTGACTTGTGTAGGGGCCGGATGACAACTGGGAGCGGGTGGGAAACTGCTGAGATGTTTGCAATTAAGAAAAACTCTTTTGTTTGAAAAATGTGTTGTACTTCAGCAGAGACACCTGAGCATGGATAGAGATACTCGGTTTGGAGTTCCTCAGGCTTGTATGAAGAAACATGCTGGTGGTGCTCTCTTCTAATGTGGAAGAGAGCACTACCAGCCTAAAGTAAAGGTAAAGTCTGAAACTGAGCTCAGGGAGGTCCTCCTGTGCCCTCCTTGCACCCAAGCCACATGGCTGCCCTCAGCATCTTTCTTTCTGTTTATCTTTTAATATGATCTTTAATATCTTCACCTCCCTCTCTTTTCCTAACACCCTCCTTTGCTTTCTGGTTTATGATATAGTTGTTTCTCTTCCTGAATTATTTTGATCCCATGCCTCACTTCAAAGCTTGCTTCCTTGACTATCTCACTTTTTAACCTGAGGCTCATAACCCCCTACTATGCATGAAACATGCTGACAGGTAATGCTCTCTTCCCACAAGTATCTTATTCCATCTTAGAGTTTCAATACCAAATTTTTCTTGTGATTCTCCCCCTTGGATTACCATCTCCCACTTTTTTTTATGTGTGTTTTTTCATTTGTTTGTTTTTCAGCAAAGCAGCAACATATATTATCTTCAAAAGTGGCCAGGAGTCCATAAGTTAAAAGTCAAAAGGGCAGTGTGGGAAAGCTTCACACCCATTGGAAAGAGCAGTGCCTTTTCAGCACCATCTGAAACTCTGGGACTTTATTTCATCATAGAATAGTTTGGGTTGGAAGGGACCTTTAAGATCATCTCGTTCCAGCCCCCCTGCCATGGGCAGGGACGCCTTCCACTAGACCAGGTTGCTCAAAGCCCCATCCAACCTGGCCTTGAACACTTCCAGAGATGGGGCAACCACAACTTCTCTCCGCAACTTGTTCCAGTGCCTCACCAGCAGCCTCACAGTGAAGAGTTTCTTTCTTGTATCTAATCTAAATCTACCTTCCTTCAGTTTAAAGCTATTCCCCCTTGTCCTAGCACTTCAAGACCTTGTCAAAAGTCCCTCTCCATCTGTCTTGGAGCCCCTTTACGTACTGGAAGGTTCTCTAAGGTCTCCCTGGAGACTTCTCCAGGCTGAACAACCCCAGCTCTTTCAGCCTGTCTTCATAGCAGAAGTGCTGCAGGACTCTTATCTTCCTGACCTCCTCTGGACTTGCTCCAATAGATCCATGTTCTTCTTGTGCCAGGGGCCACCAAGTTAGATGCAGCACTGCAGGTGGGGTCTCACCAGAGCAGAGTGGAGGGGTAGAATCCCCTCCCTCCACCCGCTGGTCAAGTGCTTTTGATGCAGCCCAGACACAGCTGGCTTTCTGGGCTGCACGTTCATATCACTGGGTCGTGCTGAGCTTCTCATCCACCAACACCTCCAAGTCCTGCTACTCAGGTGGAGGAGAGCTCCCAGTTTGTTCTCTGCCCAGCCTGTATTTGTGCTTGCTTCCCCCACCTCACCTGCCTTTCAGTCTATAAGAGTGCTGTCTGCCCATATTCAAATTCAATTTTCTATCTGCTGAGATAAGGCCTTCCCATCTACTCAAAGAGCATTGGCTCCACCCCAGGGCTGCCACCACCTCCAGATGCTGGGTGGGCTGGGACAGATGGGGCTGCACTGCAGCATCACATGCCTCCCCTCCTCACTAGCTGGTGTCCCTGCACTGGGCAGCATGGTGTAGCTATAGCAATGAGAGGAGGCAGGCAAAACACACTTCAGATGGGACATGACAGCTCATGCTCTGGGCAGGACTCGGTATTTCCAGCTGGTTATAAAAAGCACATAGACAGGAGCTATAAAATATGACCTGGCTGATTTTGCTCAGACTCACATACGTGAGACACTCTGAAACAGCTCATGCCTGACCACAGTCCTTTCTCCCCGTAACATAAAGATCTTCTGGGAAATGTATATGTTTAGTTGTTTTGCTGTGGAATTACTGTGAGTCCTGTGTACCCTCTACTGCTGCTGTGGTTTGGCAAAGAAAACCTCATCTGAACCTTTGGTGAGCTTAAGCCAAGGAACAGAGAAAATTCCACTTTGGAGCTGACCGGCTAGGAAAATGTGATGCTCCACACAAAGTGGTTTCTTAGCAGTTTCAGGAAAGGGGTAGAAACTGCGCAGTACCTGCTGGCTGTCCCAGTTTTTTTGTCTGCATCAGAAATGATTGGAAAAAGAGCTAAATATGTCCAGAGAAATTGTGATTCATAAGCTGCTTGTATGCTTGTTTGTTCTTTAAGCTGAGGAGAAGCCAGATCAAAAACAGTCACATAGGTGGCTTTTGTTTTTTTGTTTAGAGTGAGAAAGCAACAGTTCATGGGTCTTTGAAATACAGGTAACACATTGCAAAAGTGTTTCCAATTAGGTAAGATTTTTACATGTCATTATAAAGTTCGAGAGAGGTTTATGTCAGTTCCCAGTAAAGTTCAGCCTTCAGGTAGCACAAATATTTGAACAGAGAACAAACCCTGTGGCCAAGGAAGAGTGGATAATGGCTCTGCCATGAAAACTGTTGAATATCCAGAATTTGTATGATGGAAAAAGTACGAAAATGGGCAGAAAAAGCAAAAACACCAGACAGAAGAAGGTTGTGCCAATGAAGGTGATAGCTGTAGTGTTTCAAAAGCAATGAAAGGTGGGCTTGGGTGGCTTTCCAGCCAGGAGAGAGGGAAAGAAAAAAGAAATACAACAAATAATACAGTAAAGAATAAACCTTTCAAACTGCTTTTAAAAGTTGTGCTTATCAAGCCACTTACTGTTGTGGACTACTACTTCTTCTGTGTAACTACCAGTACAGTCATTTCACGGGTCTCAGCTCAAACCCTTGTCTTGCTCTCAGTTCAAATCCTTGTCTTGTTCTCAGGATGAGGAGGAGCATTTTGTGTCCCTAAACCACATAATTTCTGGAATTATTGTGTCCTATTAAAAGCTAATCATTCAAATGAAATGAGTGGGAGCCCAAGAAGAGGGTGTGTGATCCCAGTTGCTCTGCACAGGTGGTCGAGTGGGGTGACCACTCATGACTTCAGTCCATGAACCATTTACAGGAAAAGGTGCTGGAGTTATCTAGGGGTAATCCAGGAGTTTGTGCCCAAATAGTATTGTTCGTGCCTTTACAGTTGGTTGTCTGACATTGCAACAGATGCTTCTTGATCAGCCATCACAGGTTCCTTCAGCAATCGCTGTTTGAGCTCCTGCTGCCCTGTGGTGCTGCTGAAGCCCTGGCCTGAGGGTCACAGAGGCAAGGTAGCCTGCTCAAGGCTATGGGTGAAGCCAATGTCAGAGCCAGAACATCTCTGTTCTCAACCCCATTCCCTCTTTTAAAGCCAGCAAGCTCCTTGATCTGCCGCAGCACTTCAAGAGTGTGTTGGCTGCATTGCTAAGCTGTTTTTTTGGAGAACTGATGGGTAGTGATGCTCTGCAAGGGTGAGGCTGCCACCTCAGAATGTCAGCTTTGACCCTGAAATTTGGGTCCTGCACTTCTCCAAGCCAAGATCCCATGATGGGGAAAACATGGTGTAAAACAGAAATGTCCATGTCACTGCGTGTCTGAGCAGGGTGATTGTATGGTCTTACTCTGGAGTCCCACTGGACAGATAGAAAGAGACAGTGATGCAATCCCTCTAGCTAACAATTATAAAAGGTCTAAAATCTTCCATTACATGCTTTGCCTACTAGAATATTATCCTGAGAGCATGGAAGGGGACTGAAAAGAAATGAATCAACATCTGGGGGTAAAAAGGACACAGAGGATCCTCCCCTCCAAACACAGCACCTGTTCCCCTTTATTCCACAGTGAATATCAGCTTTGTTGGTGCAGGTGGAAAACTCACCCCATATTTAAAAATCCAACCCCATACACACGCGCACAACTTCTCCCAGCCCTGTTTGCATCCCAGATTGGAAACGGTGCCCTTTCTGAACCTCTGTGCTGGACAATGTACCTATTCAACCTGCAGTGGCCAGGAGGCTCCAGCTCCTGCTGAAAGAGCTGCCTTCTGCTCACAGCCCATCCCGCGCTGGCAGACGCAAACAGCAGGGCTCGCCCCCACCCCGACATTGAGGCTTCTTCATCCCCTGACAAAAATAGAATCCCAGGCCGATGGGTGGGATGGCACACACAAACCAGGGTTTGTTTGGAAGTGAATTTTTTTAAAAAATACTTTCTTCTTTTTGCTTCTCTTGTCTGCCTGTTGCCTTTCTGATTGCTCAAGAGAGCTCTATGAAGGGAGTGGGAATGGAGGCCTTTGGTCAAAGATTCAGCACTGGGCAGCTCTGGGTCACCTAGATGAGGTCTCTTGTACTTATCCGGGCTGCATCTTATCTCCATCTTAGATGGCCAAAAGGAGGGCATGAAGGCAATGGGCACCACTGGTTTCAACATGTGTGCTGTTAGGGCTCACACCACTGTTTGGGCTGGGGCTTGGCACACAGAGTGGACGATGGGTGTCCTGGGGCTGCTCATCTCTCTGCGTTCCTGCAGGGCACTGCAGGGATACTTGCTCTTGTGCTTTGGGATGCAGGAGAGGGCTGACATCACCAAAGCAACAGGAGTGGGCAGTGGGAGACACAGGTATGTTAATCGGTCAAGACATGACGAGCTCCATCCACAGTGCCCCTGTTGCATAAGGGACCTGCTCTCTCTGCCACGGTGCAGATCCATGGTCGCAGTGCGGGATAAGTGTTCAGCCTTCCTGGCCACCCCTGGGTGAGGGTGAAAGAGCTTTGGTCCAGGGGCATGGTGCAGATTGCTCTCTCAGCCAGGGCGATGCTGTGCACAGCTGGCTGCCCACTCACGGTCCCCTCACACACAGCCCTCGGCTCTCCCTTTCTCCTTTTTCCCCCTTTTGCCACATTCGTGCCCTCGTCTCACCTTGTTAATCAGCTGCTTGGACTGAACCTTAACTTCGCCCCCCTCCCAGCCTCCCTGATGGATCCTTGCAGGCTCGGCAAGGAAACGTGGGGGTGGGCACCGCGCAGAATGTTTGTACAATGAATGAAGGAAAACAGTGCTAATTTTATGTTCCTCCCAACCTGGGATGGAGCAACACGGGAATACAGCACCTTTTGTATGGGCATAGGACATCTCCTCTGTTTGCTTTTCTCCCAGAATGCCTCTTCTCACCCCGCACAGTCTAAACAGGTCTCTGTTGACCTTGGAAGCTGGAGGGGAGGTTACGTCAAGCCCGGCAGGTTTGCTGGGCCGAGTATTTACGGTCCTGCACCCTTTTGCTCCGGCAGCAGAGGTGACGTACATACCTTGCACTCTCCCAGCTCCCAAAGGGGGTTGGCCACCCCTGACTGCAGCAGCAGGGAAGCCCGGAGGTCTCCCTGACCCCCAGTGGCATTCACTGCTCAGGGGAAATTCTGCAGAGAGTTTCTCCTTTTGTTTTGTTTGCCTTTTTTTTTTTTGTTGTTGAACAAGTTTTTTTTTTGTTTTTGTTGTTGTTGTTGTTTTTTTGGTTTTTTTATGGCATTAATTTTGTTCCAGTGAAAGGTGTTGGCTTGTTTGAAATCAGTGAGGCAGGGGCAGGGACGGGATGCAGGAGTGCAAAAAGTGGGAAGCAAATAGGCTCCAGTAGCAGGTGTAACTTATCTGTCTCCTTCAAAAAGCTTCTCTCACCTTGGCCAGGTGCTTTGGAGGTGGGAGAGGTCTCTGGAGAGGCTTTTGGCCTTTTTTTTCCACAAGGAAATATTTAACTGACTTGTTGATGGTGAGAAGAAAGCTCAACAGAAACACCAGCAGCAACCTGCCCCCATGGAAGGGGCTGCTCTGTATCTCTGGGTACAGCTTGTCCTCTGGTCAGTCTTTGCAGGGAAACAGGAAGAATGAACCTGTGCATTTCAGTGCTGAGGGGAGAATGAAGTGCTCCCCACCCACAGTCACTTATTTCTGGAGGGGGAAAGGCTTCCTCCTAGGAGCTGGGAGGAATATCTTCTGTACCCCCCAACTCTGAAGGTTATGGCCATTGTGCTGATACCTTTAAAGCCCCTGCAGAGGACTAGGCCAAGGCACTTGGTTTCAAAGAGCTTTCTAGGAATCCCCCAGGCTGAGCAGCTTCAGCTGATGAATAAGGGGATCGCAGGGAGACTTGGCTCTGTTTGCATGCAACAGCCCAGAGGTCATTTTTTAAGCAGAAAGTCCAAGAGCATTCACAGCAGGCAGGGGCATTTTCTCATGGTAGTTAACAGTTTTTCAGTCCTCAGTAAGAGGTGTACACGCATCTCCTGGGCACTCAGCCTCTTCTGTCATCCCGTTAACACAATCCCTTGAGCCTCTTAACCCTCTCAGTCCTGCCCAGAATATTGATTTTCCATTTCCCATTTATATCTCGCTTCCTCATTTGCAAGTGAAAGAGGTTTCATGCTGGTTAACAAGAAAACTTTGTAAAAAAGTCAATCTCAAAACCAAAATCCCACTAAAAGCTCCACAATTTGAATAATAATAATTACACAGACCCACATATAACAGATGTGGATGCAAGATCCCTGCTGGATGTTGCAATCTGCGACCTCTGGAGCTGTCAGAGATCAGTTGCAGAACTGTACAAATGGAAAAGTGTGTTAAGGGCTTCTTCAAGCATGACATGTGGAAACCTCAGTAAGTTATCCATTCTCAGGGCTGGCAGTGAATTGGTAGCTTGTTCCTTCCATTTCTCTTACATTTATTATTACTCTTTCTCAGTTTGTTTAACTATGAAACCTCATCCTCAGGTTTCAGTATTTCACTCCTTGTTTTCCAGTCTTCAGCAAATGTCTTTTTGTCGCAGAAGAGAGGGCATTTCTCTGTCTGAATGGTAGGATGGGTAGGTGGAGCTGGAGTTTTAGGTTAGAAGGCCCAGAAATATCTTCAGGGTTACTCCTAATAGCACACCTCATCTGTTTCTGACAGTGGAATGTATAACCTGCCTCACCTTTTAGCTCTGAGTACTCAGGGGGGCAAATCAAACCTACCATTAAAAGACCATGGTTGGAGAGGAGGTTGTGACCCTCCCACCCTTTCCCCAGCGCTGGAGTGGTTCTCAGAGGAGCATCCAGAGTTAGGGGGATGCTCATATGGCTCTCCATCTCCAGACAGCCTCCTCCTTTTCCTTAGCTCCTTGGTGCTGGGCCTTTCCCACATGCTGATGTCTCTTTCTGCCCTCTGCTGAGTTCCTAGGCGGATGAGATGAACAACTGATTTTTGAGCCTGGGCTGAGGCACATGTGGTACGGCTGCTAAGAAAAACTTGCCTTGGCTTGTGCTTGTGTTAGGAGAGAACATTTTGAACTGCCCTAGGTTTTTGCACCCATGCTGGGATTAGTTCCCCACTCACTGCCAAATACCAGACCAAGTAAGGCTGCCTGGGCGAAGTCCTCGAGACACCCTCCCAGCAGTCTGTACACTTCTACTTTACTGCTGCTTTCTTAAAAACCCAGCTGGGACTGTGCTTGAAGCTCTTAACAGGTCTCTCTTTGACAACTGCTGCTTCCTGGCATCAGTACGTTTTGGGGAAATATCCCCCTTTAGTCTGAAAAGTGGTGGCTGCAGGTCCAGAAGGCATTTCTGTGCCTCTCCAGAGGTTCCTTGTGCCTGAATCTGGGTTAGGGTTGGACAGGTCCACCTGAGAAGTTGTTACAGTGGAGAGGAAAGCAAAGGACTAAAATCCCAATCCCCGTGTCTTCACAGGGGCAACGGCTCCTTGGAAATGTTATTCACCAGCTGGGCTGCCGAGATCTCCATGTCAATATTTGTGAAGTAGGAAGGGCCCTGCCAGATGCAACATTTCCAGAAACAAGTCTCTGTGCACAGGGCTGGGGCAGCTGCTCGGGGCTCAGCCTGGGACACCTTGGGCTGGGGTTGCTGCAGGAGCCCCTGGCTGGCCCTGCCCTGAAGGCAGAGGTGGGATGGCTCTACTGACAGCCCCAGGGTGCCCCTTCATGGTTTGGGTGGGATTTATACAATGATGTTGTTCCAGCACAGTCACCGTGTCAAAACTGCCTCCTCAGAAGGATGAGTTAACGGAGACTTGAACCTCACAGCCCCGACACAGTTGAGAGTGGGCAAGAAGGTGAGACTTGATGTAATGCTGCTGATGTCAGGCTGCAGGAGTAACGTCACTGTCCCCAGGAGGGGACCAGCCACCTCAGACGGAACGGGCTGGGAGCCCAAACCTGGTGTAATGCCGAGATCCTTCAGGGAAGCAAGTAACGACCTGGCATAGTCACAGCCTCAAGATTAGCTGCTCTCAGAGCACATACACTTGACCTCTTTCCTTCCTTTCTTCCCTCTTTGTGGCATTTCAAGTAAGTCCTAAACACGGGGATGATGTTTCCTTAAGTGGTATGTGCTTGGTATTGGTTTTGGAAAAAAAAGATGTAAGAATGCTTCCCTGCATGGAAAGAGTGACAGCCATGCCTCATCTTGTGGGTCTTTCACTTGCTGGCCTCTCTTTTCCCAAGCTGCATACATGGCCTGGGTGACACGAAAAAGCCAGAGCCCCAAGGGAAGGCAGAACTGAGCAGCACGTGAGGGAAGTGATAAACCAGAGCAGAATTTGCAGACCCAGGGCATCCCCACCCTAGGGAGAGAGGGCTGTAGGGGTGTGCTACTCCACCCCATATCCCTCCTTCCTTCAGAAACAGGCCCCACACGGAGCACACATTTCAGCAGAGAGCCTGTCCTCTGGCTTGGGGCTATTCAGGTGGGAAAATAGCCTTTCAGGGCTTTGTGATTTGTTTTACCTTTTATTTTGTTGGGTCCTTTTACAGGAACCCAAAAGTAGCTGTTGTGAAAAGACAGCAGAGACTGTGTGGACCTCAGGTAACTTTTTTGAAGACTGTAAGACCTGCCAAACAGCCTGAGAGAAAGGATCTTACTGTGTTGATTTGTTTTCTTTGGTTTATGGGGGCAAAAAATATTTCACACATAATTAGCACAGCCACAGAGAGATTGTATTAAAGGCACTTTACTGGAAATTTCAAGGGACAGAACAAGGGAAACCTGTGTTAACACTAGCAGCCAGGAGAAGGACCTTGCCTGCAAAATGGTGGGGAAGGACAATGTGGAGTGTTCAGGCTGCAAGAAAGAAACTGTTCAGGAGGGGAGCATGTGCATCAGGGCCTGGAATTAAACTAAGCTGCTGCGGGCCAGGATGCTCCCTGCTTCCCTCTCCCAGACCCCGCCAGCCTGGGTGGTCAGGCGTGGGTGAGGCACCACTCCTATGGCAGGAGCAGAGCAAGGACCAAGAGCCCAAATTACTTCTCAGTATCAAAACTCTTGGCATCTCTTTCAGCAAAATCTGCACAGTTCCAGTTTTGCCCCATGTCAGTGTGTAAAACCAGTCTGTCCTTCTATCTTGAAGGCCTCTCTAACATACTATAAGAGCTCTTGACTGCTTCTTCCATCTGCTGAACGCACCACAAAGACAACAGGAGTTCTTTTAATGCAAAGATTCCCAAGACAGACTCAAGTTACTCAGCCTTGTCCATACGACAGTGAAAAGCCCACCACAGGCTCCTTTTTCTTTCTTCTCGGATGTTTCCATAAAACCAATTACTTGGGGGTTTGCGTTCCCTGGAGTTCTCAGTTTTCTGGTGGACTTGCTGTAACCTGTGTGTTTCTGTCCAAAAAGAGAGTTGTGTGAGTGATATATGATCTTATTCGGGTGGGATTTTTAGATTCCTTAGGCTCACTCCGGTCCCTCAAATGAAGATCTTGAGTTTCTGTTTTATTCCAGTTTGAGGGACACTGACACAGGAGTAGAGGACTGATGTGTCCGTGAGACACATGTAGCTACCTTTATGCATGGCACCCACTGTTGAACTGTGGGAGCTCTGTACCCAGGCTCAGGTGTCACTTTAAATTCAGACTCACAGAGGAACCATTTTTTAAAAGTAGAGATGTGAAGTGCACAGCCCTGGGCCCAGGGCCATGTAAAAAAATCTCTGCTCCACATGTATTTAGCTGCCCACATATCAATCCACAGCGCCCTGGTGCACTTGTTCCCAGGCAGGTGAAGCAGCATTTAGACTCTCCTGCTTGTAAATCCTGCTGTTTCCTATGAAAATGAAGCCCTTACTACTGGCTGGTTTGTCTTCCTTATTGTTTCTGCTTGTTTAATTTTTAAAGCTTACATCATTCTGTGGCCGGCAATGTCTTGGTTGTCACACAAGAGCCACTCTTTCCCAGGTTACCTGAGGGCAACGCCAGAGCTGAACAGCAGCTCTACAGAAGGCACGAATATACTGTGGCCATTTATTTCCTGCTGTGCTTATGAGATGAGTGAGGCATATTTGTGGTGGTTGCTATTAGACATCAGGGAGGAGCAGTGCCTGGTGGTTGGCAGCGGGACAGGCACAGGCTCCTGGGTTATATTCACAGCAATGCCACTGACTTTGAGGGCAAGGTGACATGACCTGGTTTCCTCATCCTAGACAGGGACATCAGTATATTTAACTATTCCAAAAACGAGCTGGCAGCACCTGGATAATTCAGGAATTCAACAACAGCTCAGTTCTTTGTGTGTCAACTCATTGGTGTAGCGAGTTGCTCTGGCTGTGCGGTCGTACTTGGCAGAGGGCACAGACTTAGGGACATTGAGCAGAGAGGACTGTGGTGGAGAAACAAAGTAAAAAGTCACTCTGAACTACATCCAAATTGTACCTGCCCCTGTTTCTTAGGAGCTCATCTCCTATCCTCTTCTCCCTTTGGACTTTGTACCTTTACTTGCTTTATATTTCCGGCTGGAATATCCCTCGGGCTCTCCTGAAACTTCTGACCTGTCCAGAAAGTCATTTCTCTGCACATCCCTGACTCCCAGCCCATGCTCCCTGTTTTCCCATGTGCCAGCTTTACAATAGAAGGCACAAATATACCGTGGCTGTTTGTTCCCTGCTGTGCTTAGGAGGTGAGTGAAGCGTGTGGTGTTTGCTATAGACATCAGGGAGAAGCAGTGCCTGGTGGTTGACTTGAGAAAGGTACTCGGGCTCACAGGGGCAGGGTCTCCTCAGGAGCCTGCCTGTCACAGGTGAAGGTGCTGCACTAAAGCTGCTGGGGCTGAGGGTGGACCTGAGGAACTCAACAAGCCTCTGCTGGCCAAGGAGAGCCTGGACATTTGGAATAGGATTAAGTAGATGAGTGTTTATGCCCATTACTAAGCTCTTACCTGCAACTCAGGATGCTGATTAATAGGGATGTGGTAGCAGGAGGCAGGGCAGGCCCTGGGACAGTGTTTACAGCTCTCCTCTTTGGTACAGGACAAGGGTGGCCAAGAATAACCCTCCGTTAGCCACCAGCAAGGTGAGCTGGTTGGATTTTTCCATTTGCCCTGTGTGTGGCTGTCATCTTTGTCCCCTGACTCATGCCAGCCCTGGAAAAGTCCCCATCCCAGTCATCCCCAAACAGGCTTCTCTATTCAACACTGCTCAGGCTGTGTGGAGGAGGCTGGGGTGTGAGGAAGGACAGACCCATCCCCGGCAAGCCCCGAGACACTCAGGCGGCATCGGTCTCTTCGCTGCCGCTCTTCCCTCATTGAGAGCCACGCTGTTTACCTCCCAGTCTGGATGCAGAGGTGGAGGGCTGGCAGGCACTCTGGTTTATGGTACCCTCCGGGTAGGAGACAAAAGGTGAAGGAGGGAAGCAGGGCTGATGGCAGAGCCCGCCAGGTTGGCAGGGATTTTCTTCTGATGTGTCTCTGGGCAGCACTGTTCCACGCTGCCGCAGCCGCTGCAATTATGGCACTCTCTTCCCTGCCAATTTTCCGTGTCCGTTAGTGCTGAGCTTGGTTTGTGACATTAATTCTCTCTCTGCTGACGTGGGCAAATAAGCTACTGGCATGTCTCTGGTCTAGGGAAGCCAGTGGTCCAGTGCCTTTGGAGCAGCCATGCAGTGTGTGGCACACCACATGCAGAAGAGAGCGGGCACCAAGGCAAAACAGGACAGCACATGGGAAAGGGAGGACTGGAAACAAAGGGCCCCCTTCCCACTGTCTGGTCTCAGTGCTGCTTTGCACCTTGGGGGTCCTCCACGCAGACCCCACAAACCACAGTACTAGTCTCAGGTGGCATCCCTGCCTCCATGAATACCTGCGCCAGGTACGTGATCACTGCTCCAGCAGAAGGCTGGTGGTCCCCAGCCACAAGCACATTCAGAGTAAGAGTCCAGCACACTCCTTGCAATTTATTCCAGTAGATGCTGAGGGCATCACCTCCCTGCTAATGGCCTTGCCAAGCTCTCTCACTCTTTTCCGCTCTGACAGTCCCAAAACAAACCAAGTCACTTTAATTTTATCTTTACTACATAACTTCAACTAGAAAGGCAGCTTGAGCATAGGAGGAAAACTAACCCCTTGCTGCATGGCTAGGAGTTACTCAAGGACCCTTTCAGAAACTCAGCTTTGAGCAGGAAGCTCATTTGAAAAATACTTAGCTAGTGAATATAAGCATATAATGTGAAACAAAAAATCAATTATTTTAAGGTCTCTTGAAGCAGACAGCCTGGAGAGAGCTAATGGGAAACTTCTGCCCCCAAGATCAGTTGTCAGAGAGCCAGGTATCAGAAACCAGCTGAGAGACTTTGGATTGGAAATAAATGGTCACTTTTCAGTACAGCAAAAAAAATAACAAGGGAGATTTATGAGGCTCAGTGAAGAAAAGACTGGTCTGGTATACCAGTTTTTGGCTTGCAGGACAGCAATACATTTGCCTCCCTCACCTGGAACCAACCTCCCCATGGGGTCTTGGTCTGCATTGCAGTGAGTTCCTGCTGAGGGAACTTCAGTGTGTAGAAGGAGGTTGGTTTCCTTTCAGGCATGACCATGAGCTGCAGGGGAGTGAAGGAACTGGTTAATAAGGGCTGAGACCTCAATGGGATGCTTGAATGAGCTCAGAGCAGACTTACCTCAAACACACTTGGACCTACTTTTCTGTCCAGGGTTGAGTGCTAGTGTTGTCTTCTGAGAAGCTGCCAAGCCACTGTCCTTGGAGACCCACAGATCCTGACTGCAGGGCCTGGGGCTGCCTCCATATTTCACTTCACATGTCAGACACCTCTGCATAAGCTCCAGCACCCAGTGGGACCTAAAAATACCAGCACAGAGAAAGCAGGAGTGAGAGAAAAAAGATTTGAAGATTCGATCAAAGATAAGTTTCCCCTGCCTGAGTTGGCTGGAGAAGCCCCTACCTGGCCAGGTGTATGTCTGGGATGGAGGGGCTGGAGGTGCAGCAGGCAGCAGGGTTTGGGCAAGAGTGAATTACTGCACTCACACATTAAATCAAGGTGGCCCTTATCAGACTGCCGTGATGTGGACAGTGGGCTGGGTGACGTGGTGGGATGTCTCTCCCCATGACACTCTGGTGCACTGGAAGCCTACCAGCTCACTATCATTGCTACAGGGAGAGGCCTGAATCCACAGCACACTAACACCTGGGGCTGAGCTCCTTCCAGCACTCCTGGGATAACTGCATTTGGCTGTGCTGCTGGTAGTCCTGACTTGTACAAGAGCAGCCCTTTAGAGAATCCCATGAAAAACTGACTCAATGGCTTTAAGAGTGGGACTGAAGATGCACTCAGCCACGTGGCTGAAAAGCAGGAATCTTGCACCCAGTCCAATGCTTAATTCACTAACCAAGCCACTTCAGGCTTTTGAAAAGTCCCTCTTTGAGACCAAAGATTGCATTAGTGTCTCAGCAGAAAATCCTGCTGAGCTCTAATCAGGTGTGGAGAGGGATTTTACGGAGGATGTCTGTTCTCCAGGCCCTGCTCCAGCTGTCAGGCGTTTGTTCAAAACAACTGTGGGTGAACCTTCCTAAAAACATCGGTGGGTCTGATATAATAGGTTTCATGAGCTGTTCTGGCTGGAGAGGAGGTAACCTCACCACTTTCAGAACGGTCAGGAACAGAAATTAAACCAGTAGGGTGCTCTTGCGTGAAAATGGCCAAAGCATCTGATGCTCTTAACCAGGACTCTGCTGGGGTTTTAGGGCTGTTTCTGTAAACAGTTCCTCTGTGGGGAAGGAAGAAGAAATATTGTGGGAATGGAAGAAGTGGCCTTAACACAGCACTCGTGTTTAGGCTTTGAAGGTACCAAAGAGGACATAAACCCAGGATACCTGCCAATGACAGCAGGATGAAGTCCTTTGGGAGAAGGTTAAGATTCATCAGTAAAACAGCACGGGAGTGCATGGAGATGGGTTTCTGAATGCTGAACAAAAAATGCTGAGGACTATGTAGGGGTCTGGGGTACAAGCTGGATTAGTGAGGATACTCTGCCTGTTGGCCATGATTTTCTTTCAGGCCTTGTATAAAAAGGACAGGAATTTACCATGTCCTCTTGCTCTTAGTGGTATCATGGATGGCATTGCAACCTTCAGGTAAAAAAGAGGCCTGTGTTTAATTTTAAGCAGTTTGTTAAGCCAGTGAGAAATTTGCATAACTCTGTGATTTGAGGAGAGAAGAGGCAGCTCTGGTCATCTTGTCCTGGCTGCCAGTGCCCTGAAGCTGGTGACCACAGACTTCTGGCAGAGAACAGCGACTCAAGACTTGGACTTCTGGAAGAACTGGAAGTCCTGCAGCTCTCCATGCACAGAGCACCCTTGTCTAGCAAGGTCTGCGCTTTGCTGCGTGCTCCTCAGCCTGGTTGGACAGCTGTTTTCTCCCTGTCACCCTTCCTAAATCAACAGGCTCCTTTGCTTGCTGCTTTTGTATTTTTCTCCACAGAACTCAACAGATATCTGCTGTTCAATCCTTTAACTGAATAAAGTGGGAGTTGAACAGTTATCTGGGATTAAATGGGTGTTTATGTGATCTGAGCGCACCCTTGCCCTTGGCCAGTGCAGAGAATCAGGCTACAGCCACCCACTGCAGCTCACGGAGACACTACTGCTCCTCCTAAGTTAGCAAAGCTGAAGGCTCTGGGAGATGGTTGGAGGTGTGAGGAGTGCTGCTCTCTAATTCCCATGTTACCAAGCTGGAATCTTTAGAGACAAGAGCAGGTTCACTGAGGGGATTGGGAGATCATAGAATCACAGAATCAATAAAGCTGGAAAGGAACTCTAGGATGATTGAATCCGACCACTAACCCAGCACTTCCAAGTCCACCACTAAACCATGTCCCTTACTGCCACATCTAGACAGCTTTTAAATACCCGCAGGGTTGGTGACACCACCACTTCCCAGGGCAGCCTGTTCCAAGGCTTGATAAACGTTCCTGTGAAGAAATTTTTCCTAATATCTAACACCAGGAACCTGACAGACAGCAAATGACAAATCACCCATAAAATGATGCTAAGAATTGGTATGAGTCAGATTGCGAGTTATGTTAAGTTCATGGTACTTGGTGGGAGATTCAAACTGTAGTGCTGTCCCTCCGTGGGTTATCTACACCCTGGTAGGAGGAGGGATGCTCTGCATCATACAGTGTTGACCTGTACCGTTCCTTGCATTGTTTCTGAGTGGATGTTGTGACCTCTGGCAAGTCTTGTCCTCTCAGTAACTGGATTTCCTATTACTAAAGGGAAGTGGCAGCGCTGCCCTAGCACAGGTATGTGATGATAACACCTTTGAAGAGCAGAGCCACAGCAGTAATGAAAAGTGAGGAATGAATGCAGCACTGACTACCTACTGCCCAGTAAGGACAAACAGGGAACCAGTACAGTGATCCATCACTCGTGCAGCAAAGCAACGTGTCGCCTTTCCTCTGCCTTGCCCAGACAGAAGAGACACACTTTGCACAGAGTGTTTCTGTGTCAGAGTGGGGTGACTTGCACAGGCCCCAGGACTCCGTGGTAGCTGTGGAGGCAAAGAAGGGATGATTATGGCATTAAATCACAGGAAAATCATGAAGCTAAATTTTCTTGGTGCTGCTGTTTTGAGTAGAGGACAGTGACACTGCCAGAAACTCCTCTGGAATTAGACAATCTCTCATCGCACTTCCCAGAGAGCTTGTGGGACCTGTTTCAGGTTAGGAGAAATGGCCGTAAATAATGAGCCAAGAGAGCTAATCCAGATCCAAAGCATTAAAACTTCAAAGACCCCCTCTAAGGATGCTAAAAGGCAAGGAACCAGTGTGGCTGCATTCACTAGTGTGATTACCTGCAAATGAACGAAGCAGCTCTGACTCATGTGCTTATGGAGGAGAATTATAAACAGATCTGTATTCTCAATTATTCCCTGCGCTGGAGGGCAGGAGCTGGGAGATAATGGCCAAATCAGATTCAGAGGTAGGGGAAAGCTGTTTCTTTTTCTGTGCATAGCTGCATGAAGCCCACAAACATGGGATTTGAATTCTCTCGTCTTCCACATAGCATCAGCTTAAGAAAATACAGGCAAGTCTGCACTGCTGCTATTCATACACATGTGCTGTCTCGGCATGCTTTTCGACACCAGGATGAGTTTTAACTCAGGTGTTGAACCATACCACACCACAAACTGGGCTTAAGGCACCTGCTGCTGCATCAGGGGACATGCTCTGAACCCTGAACCCAAAAACCATTCTGAAGCTGCTCAGATGCTGAGCTGAGGAATCGTTTTATAAATAAAGGGAAATGAAAATTGGCTTCACGTAATTCCCTCCAATTTCTCTCCTGCTCGTTGACAGAGAGGAAATGCTTTTCAGATGCCAGCTGGTGACACTGCTTCATTATAAATTGCTCATGTCCCATTTTTAAATAGTGACTGCAAAATATTCAGCCAGCTCTCAGATCAGCCTGTCTGTCCTCTCTGAGGCATCTGTTGGTTCTTGGGCTTGCAGCTTGGTAAGAGTTGCCTAAAGATTTAACACCTTTTCCTGGAGAGAGGCTTGGAAATCCTGGGACTGTCCAAGTGACCCCTCCATTGTCCTTGTTGGGTACTGGATCATCGGTGGAAATAGGGCCAGCTGGAGACTCTTTTCCAGTGCAGCTTTGCAAGGACCAGGTCGGGTATTCCCTGCACTCTCCCTGCTCCCACTGCAGGGTCTGTGACCCTTTGAGGCCCGAAAGCATCACGCTCCCCACAGCCCTGTGTTAAATACCACAGCAGAGGGGTGTGAGCGGGGTGTCTGCACCCCGGGAGAAGGAGGAGGGCTGGGACCGAGCACTCACTGGTACTTTTCCATCCTCCTCCTCGCAGGCTGCTGGCTACCTCGGTGGGAGCTGTTTGTAGGGCTGAAGCCAAGAAGGGTCCCGTGACGTGGCAAACCCTCCTTTGCCAGAAATCACCTTTTCAGAGCATTTTCTCCAGCCTCATAGTCATCTGTGTTTTCATTTCCCTCTCCCAGCTCCATGGGGAAGGGAAGGCAGCCAGCAAGCTGGTGGGGATGGAGATGTCAACTGCATGGGGAGAGGCAGGAATTTAGCAGTCCCTGGGCAAACTCAGCACTTGTGAGGGACTGGCTGCCATTTGCACATCTTTGTGGATTCGAGTCACTCAGAGGTGCTACTGGGCTTTAACTCCTCCAGTGCCAGGCTACCACAGTCGCAGGGCTGACTGCAGTCTTTTTGCTCTCAAAAGGTACCTCCTTTCCACTGCTCATGACACAAGGTTTTGCTTGTGACACCAGATTTAGAAAGATGATGAACAAAGCAGAAGTTTGGGAAGTTCCCCAAGAACAGGCACAAGCTCTCATTTCTAGGCCTTTCTGAGTGATCAGGGTGGTTTTTGATCTGTGTTTGGTCAGCGTCCAGAAGCGATATGTGTTTTTGGTTGAAGGTGTTTTATGTCATAACGGGACCCTTCTGTGCTGTAAAATTAGTAGAAGTAAATTTTAAGGCACCTGTGAAAAGAAAACTGAAAAGAGATCTTGAGAAACCATGTTAGACATGAGAATTGGAGATTTTTAGCCAATTCCTGAAGTTGTTGGTGACATTATAGGTACATACATTGATATTTAGAAAGATCAGTATAAAATCCTGCTTGACAAATTTGGCAGCATTACATAACAGACATTTCACAAGCAATAAGCAGTTCAAGGAGGACAGAGATAGGGATGTTATGTAATTCTTTAGCCATCTTCAGTGCACCTGTTACTTGCCATTGAGCTACGAGGTTTGTCCCAGCCCAGATGCAGTGTGTGATGCAGGGATGGTCACCACTTCAAGGCTTTACCCCTCACTGGCTTGCATGGCAATGAGTGTCTTGTCCTAGTGTGAGGGCAGAGGCTGTGCTTGAGGCAAAGAGCTGCATCCTGTGCCCATCTTCACATCAGTCCTCTGTATTTGCTTGGGTACATCCCTTATGTCCAGTTTTGTAATGCCTTTTAGCAAGACACCATCACAACCTCTGCACTGACATGTCGAGGCAGGACAGAGCAATGGGACCAAGCTGCCACAAGGGAGTCACATTTCCTGGAGAAGAGCAAACAAACCAAACCACCAGCATCTCATTTCACCAGAGCATGCTGGCTCTGGCTTACGCACACTCTGCAAGTGGCAATAAACAACAGGAAAATTACAGTCAAAACCAGTCCTGGAGGAAAAACCCTACCATGAACAACATTGCGTTTTGTGTTCAGCTGGCATTTTTAGAACACATGATGTTCCTTTGTGTGGACAAGAGAAATCTGTTTCAGAAAAGTGGAGCTCACCCAGCTCCACAAAAGCCTTGGGGCAGCATTCCCGTGACCCCGTCCCCTCTACTTGCCACATCCTTTTTTAACCTGGGTTTGTCAGTCACTTCTTCTCTTTCTCCATTTTCCTCCGCTTCTCCACTCAGAACACTGCGTGGTCTATGGCTCTGGCTGGAACAAGTGAGGACCTGTGTCTGCTCTGACTGGAGCCAATTCCTGTGTGTAAAGTGATTGAATACAAAAATTAGAAATGAAAAGGAGACTGGGGCGAGGCGGCCAAAGCAAACAAGCATCCCAAGCACACGGGGAGAAGAAAGGTTTGTAAGATTCCTAAGTGGAGCAGCTCTCAGAGTGTTGTGATGGATGCCAGGGAGAGGACTGTGGCCTGGTTTTGCTCCTGCAGGGCTGTTCTGCCAAGCTGACCAGGACAAAGTCTGGTTACATCAGGGCAGGTAGCAGTGCTCTTTGCTCCAGGGATGTTTTGGAGAGCCAAGATCGGCTGGGGTGGGATTTATGGGCAGTCCTCAGGGGATGGTGTAGCCCTGGGTGGTGCTGTGGGAGCAAAGAGCACTATGCCCTTCCCACAGCCTGATTTATTGTAGAGCCTCCCCCCAGCTTGTCATTACTCCCTGTCTCCCATACAAAGTCTTGTACAACCCCAGCTTCAGTTCCTGGCTTCTCCCTGTTTCTTTTCTTCTTGGAGAGGAGATGCCGCTTGGGATGGAGTTGATGGGAGCACCTGTTCAGCTCCCTGCTGCCCCCCACCACGTATCCTGGCATGGGAGCAGGTCCACAGCATGCTCTCCTACGCATTTTTAAGGAGCTTCAAAGTCACTCCAGCCAGGCCGTGGGTCCTCTGTGTGCCACAGCCTCTGTTCACTCGGCATCTGCATTTGGCCATTGGTCACCAGAGCCTACCCCCTGGTTATGTAAGGCATGTTCTCAAAAGCAGGACAATAATGATGTGCTTCTCCATAGACATTTCCTTCACAGGTAGATCTTTCTGCAGCCATGTATAGCATCACTGGACTCACAAATATTTTTGAAATCTTTCAAAGGCTGGAGAAGTGTTTGTGTACAACAAATACAACCCTGAATCACAGCAAACGGACCCTGGTACTTATGGGGGGAAGAGTTGTCTACTGCACAGACAGAAGAGGTACTGAGGAGGAGCGCAGCTTTTCTCAAGAGCACTGTCCTCTGTTTTGACACCAGCTACATCCAAAAGCCATTATAATTTAGCAGTATTTTTGATCATGGAAGTTAGGGAATCCCAGTTTTGATCCCAGTGACAACATGCCTAAAAACCCAACAGCTGTGGAGTTTGGAGTTGCTTGGCTTGGTGGTTCAGCAAAAGGATCAAGGTCATTCTGTGTGCTCCAGGGTTTTCCATGTGCTTCTACCACCACATTCAGCTTATCTTTGAACATAGGGATCTGTGAGAAGCTGCTGCCCCATTTCTACCCAGACTTCACCTGCACTGATAAGTGGAGGGTATTGAATCCATGTTTATCAATCCAAGATTCTAAGAATGTCTTCAGTGAGTTAATATATAGGACAGAGATTTCAAATTTCCCCTGTAAGTCAGTTTCATAGCACTTATGGAGACATTGGAAGTGCGTTCATACACGCCTATAGGTCACTGGAACTGAGGTGGGAAGCAGCTGTGAAATGTAAATCAGCTATGCTCCAGTGACTAAGTGGAGTCTCGCTGGTTTGTCTTGGCTGAAGAGCTGATCACTAGAACACATTTAGCATACTATAGAAAGCAAGAAATCCAGCTTCCAAAAAGGCAAAAAAAACCCAAAACCCCAAAAAGGAATCCTATGCTCAAATCCACAATAGGGAAATGCATATTTGTGTTTATTTTCCATTGCACAATTATTGTCAGTGAACGAGGTACAAATATGTTTCAGGAGCAGAAACCAAGGGCCAGATATGTTGATTCACTGTTATCTCCCAAGTGGGGTTGTGGGAAGAAGGTGCTGCTTCCCCAGGCTTATGTGGATATACAGAATTCAGCTGGACTTTACATAGGCTGCAGTTCTGCTTTCTGGTTGCTGCTATGGTCTCTATTGCAACAATTAGCATCAAAAGAGGGAAGGAGAAAAAAGAAAACCCAAGGGAACACAAGCTGAGTGTGAGAAATGAAAATGTTAACACAGGCCAAGAAAACTTTTTCTGCTGCTGAAAATCTGTTGTGCCCACTCTGGGGCAGGGAGCTGGCAGAGGGGCTGGAGCAGTGTTCGCATCACCGAGCCTCCCTGAATGGCCCTTTTCAGCCTGCAGTTTGTGAAGAAAAGTGGGAAGGAGCCAAAACCAGGGTGGAGGAACATATAAATACTATGTGTAAGCAATGATGTTTTTTATTTGGAAGCGGACCGATATAGTTGAGACTCACCTTAGATAACTCTCAGTGAGGGTGGGAGAGCTCCTCCCATCTCCACCTACCACTAAACGAAAAAAAAAAAAGGGTTTTAGGAGGTTTTGTCTATTTGCTGGGTGTCGTGATCTGCCTGTGTAGTGCAGAGGTGCAACTGAGAAATGCTACCAGCAGCTCCTTTTTCTTCCATGCACTGGGGTGGGTTTTGCTATCTCTAGATGTGACAAACACGCTCCCAGCTTCCCATGGGTGAAGCTTCTGGGGAGTATTAATGAAATACAAGATGTGGGACTCACGTACAGGGTAGGAAGAACATCCAGCCAGGGAGCTGACATGCTGTCACAGAAATGCTGTCGTGCTGAGAGCGACTTGGCTGCAAGTCCCTGTTGGGAACCTGCTCTAGTCTTGCCAGGGGACAACTTAATGTGATGTCACATGCAGAGAACATGACTTGGATAGATAGAAAGAAAAAAGGATGCACCTTCAAACCCAGCCCCGCTTCCCCCACCTCGGCTATTCTCTGGCTATTTCTTCCTGGAAAAATTACAAGCAGAGTGCTTAGTGAGAAAATAATCTATTTATGTATTTATACAGGATTTTCATGTTTCAGCTCCACAGGACACCACACAGAAGTGTGCAGGAACAGGGCAAACACCATGAGTGTCCTGCTATGAGCCCATAACAGTGGTGTTGTGTGGTAGAGGAGCTGTGCAAGAGAGCTGTGATGTTTTCCCACTGCATTCCGGATCCCAAATCCCACAGAGCTTTACAGTGTCCTCAGGCTGTCCTGCACAGCTGAGTAGAACAGGAAGGAGTGATATTGGAATTAGTGTTTTAGTAACTTTCCCCTGTGGAAGGGTCCATTCTTAATTCATTAGGGGTGACAAATATAACTTTTTAAAAAAGCCTTGTGAGGTCAAGAATAGAAGAGACGTTTTTCACATGAAGTTTTATTTCGGGTTTGTCTTCCTGTGAAAAATATTCAAAGATGGTCAAGGCAAATGGAAGATTTTGTTTGTTTCTCCTTGGGAGCAAGGACTGTGTCTCAGTGTGGACATCTCCAGTGGGGCAGTGCAGGTGTTTGTCTCTTGGTTCAGTGGGGGATGGCTCCTTCAGCAAGGCAAAAGAGAAAAAAGAAGAGGAAAAATGGTGGAATGGGCTCCTATTATACACCAGCAGATGGAGGAAAGGGAATAAAGAGAAGCCGTTTGCTTTCCCTCGGTTAGAGAGACTTTCTGGGCAGGCAGGAAGGAGGGGACGGGAGGGACAGGCAGGAAGGCTGGTGGATGGTCAGTCTCATGGAGGGGACCACATGGCTCATGCAAAGGCAGCTGGAGGGGCTGTGTCAGGCACAGGATGGAGTTCCCTGTTTGCTCAGGAAGCCTGCAGTGTGTGTCACCTTCCTGTCTTCTTGCACTGAAGTGACATGTCCTGTTCACAATGTTCCAGCAGCTAAGGGATTTTACCTGTCCTCCTAAAGCTGCTCCTCACCTCTCTGGGGGACAGAGGTCCTGACATAGGAAGGCAGAGCATTTCTTGCTACAGAAGAGGGAGAAAGAGCTCTGAGCACTGGGAGAAGCACTGGGTCCTCCTGAAGCACAGCCTGAATTGCTCTCTCACACACTCGTCCACATTCTGACCTCGGCTAGCCCATGAAAGAAACACCTTCCTCCCTCCAAAAGTGCCCTGTAGTTTTGTGGAGAACATGTTGATCCTCTCCTGCTTTTCCATCTGCTCTGGACCATGGCTCTTCCAGAAGGTGAAGACTCTGTGTCCCCATCCCCTACTTTAAGACTCTTGCTCTCCACCAGCTCTCAGTTCCGCCCCTCACTGCCCCAGCACATCCTGGGACCTGCTGTCAGGGGACACGTCACCTGCTCCTGAGATGGACAGCTGAGCTTGCTCAGCAGGGAAATCAGACAGCCTCTCATCAAAACGAGCACTGACAGCTCTACTCAGAGTAAAACCATTTACTTGCATTTTCTTCTGCCCCATCACCCTCTTGTGTGATGCCTTGAGCTGGTTACCAGGGGTTCTCCCACCCAGGACATCAGGACTGTGCCAGCAGGCAGTGGGAGGCTCCTTTGGCTTTTCTCACTGAGAGTGAGAATGTGTAAAGCTGCTTCACCCAACAGAGCTGACAGGTTTGATCTTTCTGCCATTAATACCTATGCAAAAAGCATTAGTGTGTCACAGAGGGAAGTACTGAGTCCTGGAGCCGAGTGGATGGAGCAAGGATAAAAGTTATAGGAACATCTGTACTGGGATGGAGCTTTACTAGTGAAAACACTTTAATCCGGTAATATCCACAATTCCCTTACACCTTTCAGAAGGAGAGGGACCGTGTCACACTGGAATCTCTAGCACCTTTGAGCTGCAAATGCCCAAATTTCAGGGAGAGGAACATGTGAAGTTACATCTGAAGGGATGGCTCCCCATGATGCTTTGGTTATGAGATAGGATTGCATCTAATTCAACTCATCCGAATGGTCAAATAATTTTCTTTCCTTGAAAATAGAATGAAAATCCTGTTTTTAACTTGCCGTCTCCTTTCCCTTTGCCTTGTATCAGGACAATACTGTGCTACTCTGAGTGACCATGTGAGGACTTTCAGTTCAGGTTCAGTCCCTGTGTCCCATGCTCCGGGTAAGGGAGTGGATCATGGAACACCCTGGTGCATCAGTGGTCCTGTCAGTGATGTGGTAGAGCCCAAATCTGGATGCAAACGGGAGCAGCCCAGAGCCAGCAGCAGATTCCCACTCATCCCCAGGCATGGCTGGAGCTTACAGCAGCAATACAGAGCACCACACCCAGCTGGGTGACACAGGCAGGCTCAGGGCTGTTACCCACTTAAGTATTCCATGTCGGGCTGGTCAGATCACCTCGGTGTGAAAATGATTCAGGGGGTTTTATAGCATTTTTCAAATAAACATGCAGTGCAGACTATTTTCATTACTTTCCCAGCCTCCTGTAAAATTTGTCAACAGAGTGCTTGGGGAAGAAATTAACTGTGTGTGCCTGGGGTGGAGAGCTCAGCAATGAGAAAGTCTTCTGCCCCTCAATGCTGGTACAGCTGTGGGATGTAAGGAGGCCTCATGCCCCTTTGTCAATGCAGGAGCCAAGAAAATACTCTAGATCAGGCATTAACAGCCTCCATGAACCCAGGGATTGCTGATCACGCTAAAATTTGTCAATACCAATGAGGCTAAGAGGGCTAAATTCTTCCATGGGTGATAGGAATGAGACAACACTTCCCATGGGGACCTGTCCTGGGATGGAGATGAAAATGTCCTAGGAAGAAACTTCAGTCCTGTCACCTCCTCCTGGCCTTCAAAGAGAGCATCTCATCTTGGTGTGTGTCCGCTGAGTGCAGTTGAGTGGCCGGGTTTATGGAGGGTGAAATCATTAACACTCTGGGAACATGAATGCCTCGCTTCTGCAGGAGCGGCCGGGGGGGCTCGGCAGGGCTGAGGTGTAAGCGAGCCAGCTGAGACCTGAAAGGGCTCAAACAACCCCTGGCACATCAGGGTAGCTCTTGTTCAAGGGAGACTTTATAAAGCATTTTACATAATGTTAAAAAACACCCATTAATTAGCAATGCCTATTTCTCTTTGTCCCTTAGGTGACAGAGACACAGACTCAGTCTCTTCATTTTTCCCGATTTCCTTTGCTAAGAGCCTTTTCTTTTTTGATGTGTTTTCATTGTTGCCAAAAACACCAACAGTGTTTCTCTATAGGGCTAAATGTGGGAAAAAAAGCTTGTGTGGTGGCTGCCATCCCTGGCATATTGAGAGAGGCTCCAGAAGCGTGCTTGGTGCCCTGGGACCCGCACTGGCTGCCTTTGCAGCCAGCCAAAAGGCTTGTTCCTGACTCCTGCACTGCGCCGCTCCCAGGATCTGCAGGATCACCCCCGGACAGTGATGGCCACACAGGAACAGTCAGGTCCCATGGCCAGCCGTGCCTGGTATCAGATCCCCACTGCATCCTTTTCCACACCAACCAGCAGAACCACCCCAGAGCCACAGAGCCTCAGGCTTTCCTTTAGCTGGAAAGTTTTGTTTTGATTTTGATCAAACCAAACCACAGTTCTAAACCTGTGAGAGCCTCAGAAGAGCTCTAGCAAGAACAAAATAGACTGAATGAAGAATGGCTTTCAAAAGCCCTTCTGCCACATATATGCTTTAGTTTGCTGCTCTGAGTCAGCGTTTGGCCTTACACTTTTGCTTTTACCAGCCCAACTAGGAGAGTGGAAGAACTGGAGTTCCTGGGGATTTAATAACTAATGTGACTAAGGAAAAAAACCAGTGATTCATGTATTTATTTCTGAGCTTGAGCTCTCTGTTTGAATTGCTGCTATTTACAGGTGGTGGAACATTGTTTCTGGGTGAAAATATTTGCAAATCCCTGTATCCTTTAAGCCTTATTGGTCATCTGCTCAGTTGTCCTTGCCATAGAGGTGTTATTTTTTGCAGCTGCTCTTTTAAACTCATTTCCTGTTCTTCATTAGGAAATGGAAAAAATTCAAAGTCAATACCTTCAAGGACCAAACAAAACCCAAACCCAAACCCAAATCAAAACCTGGTACAATTCAGCTTCTGTGTGGCACAGCAGAGGGAGAAAACTGGAAATCGCCATCAGATAGTTCTTACCCCCAAAATCACTGAAAAGAGGTTCTTTTGCAGGTGCTTTGGAGTAGCAAGTGTCCTCATAAAATCTGGGATCACTTCAGTAGCAAACTGAAGAAAAGGCCATGTCGTGACAAATAATAAGACAAAAAGGAGAGCACTGCTACTGTGGGAATTCCCAGAGAATCAGTCTTCAAACTTTCCAAGTAGTGAGATACTCCTATAACCAAACCTGACCTTCCCCTCCTAACCGACATCTTTTCTTTCTTCACGAGCACCTAATGCGGGGATAACCCTGAGCCCCTGAGCCCTACCTCTGCTCTAACCCAGTCATTGCACTTTTTGGGTTCCCCAGAATAAAAATGAAAAAAAGAAAAGTACTGAACTGTGGCAACTTCAAATGTTTTTTCCATTAAAGCTGCTTGGCACGGTGATTTCCCTTCTGTCTCACCCTTTGGAGAGCTGCCTCACACTTTAGCCACATTTAGGTTTAGGACGTCAAGATGTCTGAGCCCAAGTGGTTTGGGAGTAAACAGGGCTCATGGAAATACCTCTGGACAATGCCTCTATATTTAATAAGTAACTATATATATTGCGTGTACAGATTATTAGTGGGGGGTTTGGCCACACAAATGAATTCAGCCACTGAGCTTGAGAGCACATTCAGTTTTTACTCATCTCCCCAACATCTCTGAGATGAATCCTGCTAGGAAGGGCTGTATGGGAGCTACAGCTTGTGTCAAAGAGGCCATAGACCTTAGCCAGATTAACCACAAACCCTCTGGGATGGGTGGCTTAGACACAGGGCTGTTAAGGAAGAACAGGTTTGTTCCAACTTTTTCCAATGGCACCAAATAATTCTTGTCATTCGCTGACATGGATGCTACAGTCTGGGTGGGAAAAAAAATCAGATTTATTGAATCCTTTTGTCTCCTCTGATTTTACAGTTGTGCTTTTGTTCCTGTCTCTCTCATTGGTATTTCCTTGGCAGCTCATGAGGGATTTCTTTTTTTGAATGATTGAGCTCATTTTGCGCCAAAAGAGAAAGGAGAGACAATCATTCTCCAAAGCTCAGGAAATGTGACATCACCCAAAATGCAGACCTAGCTTTTTGGCGGCCAGGTGGTAAAATGAAATATTCTCAGCCATCTCAGCATCTCCACTGCAAGGAAATTAGAAACAGAAACTTGGGATGACAGCCCTTGGCAGCTCTATTCAGCTTCAGTTTGGGACGCTAACAGAGCCCTCTTGGTAAGGCTGCTAGAAAGAATAATAAAAGGGCCTAAATTTTGCCAGAATTGTGGATTTTTGCCTCGCTGCTGAGCAGAAGCTGGGTGGTGACTCACACGTCGCTTGACACAGTCTGGCACTCCTGGGTAGCTCGTGGGCCTGGGGGGTCGCAGAGCTGCTGCCCTCGCAGCCAACCCACCGCCCCACCTCGGCAGCTCTGGCACGGGAAGGGCAGCGCTCGCACACGGAGACGCAGGAGAAGCTGAGGCTGGCAGAAAAATGGGCATTTTATGCTGCATCCAGATGGGCTGCAGAGCATGGGAGAGAACGCACATCCAAGAGACAGGGCCCCAGTTAGGATATTTTTTGGTAGAGCGTGTTTCTGTTTCAGTGATGGGCAATGGCACTGGGTTCTTGACAGAGCTTAACACTTTGGGAAAACAAAATGTGGCCAGAAGTCTGGGGAGTGGGACAACATGCTGCTAGGGTTGTGGAAGGCAGAACTTTGTCTGCAAAAGGAACATCTCTGCTCATTTATAGGAAGGACAATTTCTGCCACTGTCAGTTGATCTTTTATGGCCTGGGTGTAGGCAGAGAGGCCTGGTGGAGAAGCCATCAGTTCTGGTCTTAAAACCTTTGCCTCTGTGCTTTTCTTGTGTCTTCATGCTTTGATCAGCTTGACAAAAGCTCTTTGTCTCAGGGGTGGATTTGACAGGTTTATACTGCTGTATGGTACCTGCCATGTGCAGAGCAGGCAGGCAGGCAGCTTCCCGAGCTGATGTGTGTCAGCAGACTGCAGGGTGAAATTTGTTCCACCTTTGGTACCAAAGGCTGTCCAAGTAACCCCACGTACCTGGTTCTCCACACCAGGGGCAGCACATATGGCCAAATAGGGCATCACATGTCCCATATACACTGTGTAATTCTGTCATATCCTCTGGGTATTACAAGCCCATCTCCTGGGAGCCATTCCCAGGGGAGATTTCAGCTGAAGTATTTGAAAGAGCCTTCATTAACTCCTAGCAAAGATATCAATATATCCCCTCCCAGCACAACAAGGTTCACCTTCAGCTGGGAACCCAAACTATCACAGAAATAAGAAATGAACCACATATACCTTAAGCAGGTTGAAGTCACCCAGCCCTGACTCAAAGGAAAGAGCAGTCTTGGGAGGGAGGGATGAAACCAAGCACCCATGATGGCAGCACCATAAACAACCCCATGAGAAAAGCAGCTGTGCCATAGATGCCCTGTCTCATATCACTCTTGTACAGTGGAGTAAACGCTCTTTGCTGCAGCAGCATCACAGAACAGAAGGCAAATATCAAAACTGAAGAATGTGGCCAGAGCAGGGCACTGGGTTAGTCACTAGTGCTAAAGATTCCCCTCCAGCCATGGCTGGATGAAAGTGGAGAAAGTCTTAAAGCCACTTGGAGCTTGTTGGGTATCCAGACTCTGCCAAGCTGGGGCAGTGTGCAGTCCCACAGGCCAGGGCACCTGTTGAAGGACTAAGCCATGGTGCAATGGGCTCATCTGCAACTCCACAGCTCATTTTTGTCATAGTCTGGCTTCAGTATCACTACACTGCACCCTGTTGGGCTGTTTTGCTGAATCCCTGCATGTGGGATTAATGGGAAAATGGAAGGGATGGCCACTGGTCCTCAACAGTGAGCTTTATTTTGTAGTCACAATTACTGCACTCTGCTACTACTGTCATGGCTGTTTGGTAGAGATAACAAAGATGGGGAACATGGGGAACAGGCATCATCTCTGTCTTGCCAAGATGTTGTTCCCTCAGCTGTTCTTGTCTTTTTTCAATTGTTTTTACTCAATCTGCAGAGTAAATTGTATTTCTACAGTTTTTTAATTTTTTTTTTTCCAGGAGTATCTGTGATTGCTTTCCTTAGAATGAACCTGGGGGTTACTGTTTCTATTTATTTTTAAAGGAGAGCCTATATGGAAATGTTCTTTTCCTCCTCCACTCCAGAGCCAGGTTCAGCAATGGGGGAAAATATTGAGAAAAGCAAAGAGAAAATAAAAAGCTTGCCTCTTAGCTGCCACACATGCGAGGAGACCCGAGAACCAGGTAGAGCCTTCTCATGTTGAGTCCTTAAAAGCTTCATTGTGATGTCTTTGCAAGAACATATTTATTTTGTTTCCTGAGCTGTATGAGCAGGGCATTGTATCTCCTGGATTAAGGCAGCTCTGTGCTGCACGGAGAACTATGAAATCCCTCCTCTGTCAGGCTGATGTGAAAGGATCCCATTCATCTGGGCACTCCCGCCCGGTGGGGTCTGCTTAGCATTCATCCCAAAGTGCGACAGAGCTCCTACTGCTGTCTCTGGCTCGCAGCGCTCCTTCCCTCCTCTCCCACATCCCCGCTGCCCCACATGTGCCGGCAGCCAAGAAAAGAGAATAGGGAACCTTTGCTCCGTGTCTGCTCACGGGCGGCTTTCCCCTCATTGGTATGCAGTGGGCATTTGCCCCAGTACCCTACTTCACGCCAGTAAAGCCTCCTGGCCCTGCCATGTGCCAGCGACGTGCGGTGCAGCAGATCCAAGAGATGTGGGAGGGCAGCCGCCCGTGACGACATGTGAATCAGCAGCATCCCTGCCATGGCAGCCGGGGCGCTGACCAGAACGAGTGGAGTGGGCTGGGGGGAAAGGAGGAAAAGGTGTGCGGGAGTGGGAGCGTGTGTGGGCATGTGTGAGTGTGTCCGTGCTTGCACGGAGGTCAGCATGAGGAAGGGATGGGATGCACGGAGCAGGGAGAGACGTGAGGGGATGTAAATCAGTGAAGCAGCTTGGTGTTACAGGTGTGTGGAAGAGATCAGGTCTCGGGCAGTTTCCTCTTTCTTCTGCTATGTTTGCTTTAATGGTGATCAGCCGTTGGGTTTTGCTCATAGTTTGGATTCCAGATATGAAGCCACATACTATTAATTTGCTCTAACTATTCTAACATATGTCTAGGGTCTGATCATTTGTTTTTTGTTTTTATTTTTTTGGCAAATACTCGTCAGAGACTTCATTGGGGCAAAAAAATTAAAAAGACAGCTCTTGAGAATTACACATTGTCCAAGCCAGATGCTAAGCAATGTTTCCTTCCTTGCTTAGACTTCATCCAGATGAGATTGGACTGTTGCCTGAGCATCTGTGTTCAACAAAGCTCCCAAATCACTTGTACCTGAGAGATAAGGATGACCAAGTCAGCCCAGCCTATGTGGTATGTGGGACTGAAAGAACAGCCATTGCTCAGAGCTGTTTCTCCATCTGAGGATGGCAATTTCTGCATGCATATAAAGTTACAGCTTTGTCCATTGAAATTTATTATGGAGAAATTGTCTGGTCAGTGTGGACTGAACCTTTAGGCTTCAGGCAGGCTCTGCCCTTGCAGGTCAGCAGTGACAGACGGAGTTAGAAGCACTGATTACAATCAAGGGCCAGTGTCTCATCCTCCTGGCCCCCTCTGCAGCTCCCAGGTCCTGGATGGGACTGGATAGGGTATAGAGCATCCTCCAAAGGATTTTTCTGTCTCTATGTGTGGCCCGTGCAGCAGAAGGAAGTATCTAAAGTCTCCTTGGGAAACGAAGAGCCTACCAACAGCAGAGGAAGCCAGCCAAGCCTCACAGTGTGTGGCCACATTGGACCTCAGCTTTGCCCATCAATAACACCATTTATTGTTTTTAGAGGGAAAAATATACGTTTGTGAAAACAAGATTTCCCAAGCTGACTGCTTCTTTGGAAAGGGGGAGAAAAGGGTCTCTGGCATGGCTGGAAGGTACCGATTTGCTGCCTTCTGGGCCCCTCCAGAGGCATCACATTTCACTCAAGTTGTCATTTCTGGTTACACTTCCAGCCCTTTCTATTAACAGTAGGCAAGAAACAAGTGCCCCTTTCTTCCCACCATGGGACTCGCATGGGCGTGCAGTGGGAAGCCAGCCCCTGAAGAAAGGACTACTGAGGAGGGACAATCCTATTGCACCCTCCTGGTGTTGGCTTGGCCACATCCTGCATGGCAAGAGCGTGCCTGCAAGCCGAGAGCGGCTGAAACTCCAACTTGATAGCTGAGCGCTGACCTCACTGGAGACATGACGTAATCACAGAGCTTGTGAGAGAAAGCCCTGGGGAACAGCAGCTTAAAACACTGCTGCCTTATGCCTGGAACAACACCTCCAGTCTTTGAGCCTTAAGAAGCTCCAGTCTGTTGGCAGGATGCTGCTCAGGGCTCACTGGAGGCTCCAGGAGTTGGGGAGGCTGAGTGCTGGCTCCAGTGGGAGCCCCAGGCTCCACTGCTTCCTCTGGGGACCTCTCCAGAAGCAGTGAGCAGGGGCTTCTGTTATCCACATCTTTGCTGGTTTTGGTGGTAGGTTTTACAGGACCAGCTATTGAATGCAGCGGAAGAAATATATGACACTTCCACACGGTGTTGTGTCCCGCTCCCAAGGCTCCTTTGCTCCCCTATCCATTGCAGTTCCCCTGAAATCAATGGAGTCACATCCAAGGGGCCAAGAGCAAACTGTGGGTGGTTGAGTACATGCTTTGTACACTGAGAAGTGACTTAACACCGCACTGCTGCCTGTCACTGTTATCTCCTGGGGCCAGCACACAATCATAGCGCCACCAGCTCCCCTGCACCTGTTCACTCAGATCCTCATGACACTGGTTTTTGGTGACACCCTCTGGGTTCATACAAGTGGGACCAGGCTCAGGCATGTCCATCTCTCTGGGAAGGAGAATATAGCCTCAGATACAAACATGGTGGATTTCTTTTTGAGGAGGGGGAGAAGACTTCCTCAAAAAGAAAAGGGTTTCATCATGCTATAGAAGACAGTAGTCTCATGACAGCTTGTTTCATGTGGCATTTGCTAAATAGAAGCCAGCTTTCTCTAAGAATGGGTTTTCCTGAGAAATTCCTCCACTAATGTATGCAATCTGCCTGTGGAAGGGGTGTTACACATCCTCTTGGAGCCTCATCCAGCATGGGTGTGAATCTGTCACAGCTCCCCAGGGCTCATCTGGGCTCATCAGCTCCAGAAGGAAAACTTCAGGCTCCTGCACGCTCCGCACATCAGCCAGGATGTGCTGGCCAAGCCTTCATACATGTATGACAGGGAGCAAAACCACACCAGATACATTTCCTGAGTGTAATTTGTGCCTAAAACGTCAGCAACCCTGCTTCTAAACATTGCCAGGCTCCTGTTTCTCCAGCCACACATGTGTGATCCAACTAGAAAAGAGGCTTTAACAGTACCAGGTGCGGAAACCATGCTCAGTCCAGCAGGAGTGGAAGGTCTCAGAGGTCTCAGAGTGGAAGGTCCTGGTGTGGTCCTAGTTCTGATGTTTGGATCTTTGGACTGCAGGCTGGGAGGATCAAAGGGTTTCAAGAGCACAGGCTTATGGCACTGTTAGCCAGCTCCGAGTCGATTGGATGATCCTCTGCTTTAGCTGGCAGAGGTGAGTCCCAGCAGGGAACACCATGCCTGGGACTGACCACCCAGCCAGGGTCAGGTGTGATGCAAATGCTGACTGGCATTTGGAGAAGCAGATTCCAGCAGAGTTTCTTTAGTCATTATATGATTCACACATTGGCAAGTGTGAATCTGTCCTGCCTCGTGTGATCTGAGGCAGTCTGTTGTCCCTTGTCATCGCAGGAAAGTTGGGCTGGGAGACAGACCAGCTCAGAAGGGGACCTAGAGACAGTAAGTCTTTGATGAGAGAAAAGAAACATTCAAATGACACTTTTCTCAGTAATTTTTGCTAATTATAAAGCCATTGACTGCTATTCCCAAAGCCTCCCTGCATGAGGGAGCTTAATCACTGATGACAATTTTTTGGCATTTTTCAGACTTGTCGCTGACAAGAACACACACCAGACACCACCCAATGGCAACATCTGCCTTGACAAAATGAAGCCTCCATGTTACTCTCAGCTCCACCATTCACTCTGTCAAAGTCTCTGTATGTCCCACTAGTCACACCATGATGTTAACTTGAGATAGCTATGGATGTCTCAGTTGTTTACAGAGATCTTTCTCACAAACAATACAAACATTATCTCATTCCAAAAGCCTCTTCGTGGGCTGCAGTGTCCAGAAGAGGAACTGACAAGAACTCATTTGTGGGCTCTGTTGGATTGATTGGAGAGTTGGATGTGTAAACACCTTGATTTTGCTCACAGAACTTCCGGAACACCTTTGATGTTGCTGGTTTTGGTCTGGAGACTTCGCAGACAACTTTCAGTCCCAAGATACAACCAGGCAAGAAATGGTAAGGTCAACAGGGAAAAAGAAGGAACTGCTTGCCCAGTGACTGTGCCGTGAGAACTTGGGGTGAGCTGTGCCTCACCTAGCCAGACTCAGGCCCAGTTCAAAGCTTCACCTAAACATCACAGCCAGCCAGCAGTTCTAGCCAGATGTGGGAACGGTCTCAGCTGTGAGCCAAGACTCCTGCACTGAACATCCAAAGGCACTGGCTAAGCCCCTTCCCTCTCCCGACATAAACCTAATTGCCGATGCTTGGCAGCCACTCTGTCATGAGCAATAAGGGAAATTCATATTTTGTGTTTTAAATGTGTTTATTAGCCAAGAAGTTATCACCTGAAAGTGGACGCTAGGGCATGTCCAGAAACCTCTTTCCCTAAGGTTCCCACCAACAATGTAGGTACTGTAACATCTCATGGCAGCTTGGTACCAACTTCACGGCTGCTAAAGCTGCACAGGAGCCTAGAGAAATCCAAGGGTCTTTTTTAATGTCACGGACTAACTTTTTGAATGACTAACTCAGAAATAAAGCTTTTTGAAAAGCTTTATGGTCACCGAGGAAATTTGTGAGTTGCAATGTGTGGCTATTTGATGATGGAGAGCACGTAAAACGTTCTCTTGGGACAAAGCTGCTGTGCTGGCTCTTTATGCTTGTGACCTAGTGCACATTAATGCTCTGGTCTCATAGTGTGAATATCCCACTCATCTGACTTCTCCACACCCTCAGTTAATTACAACTCTGCATTTCCTTAAAGAATCCCAGGTGCAAACATACAGATTAGAGGCGGTTACAGGAATAGGTTTGTTGGCTTGCAGAGCTAAAAGGTTATTGTTGTTTCCACATGGGTTTTATACAGTGTGTGTGTGTATGTATTTATATTTCAATTATATTTATGTTATTATTTCAATTACAACCATCCATCTCTTCATAATGCCCGATTTCATTCTGCACTGGATTAAGCCCTGGTTGAATGCCAGCTCTGAAATGGTATGAATGAGTCCTCACAGCGTGGGGAACCTTTCATCATGAAGGTCTTGAAATAAATGTCACCATGCTCTCATCTCTTTCTCTGAAACCCTCTTTTGCCCCGTCCCTCCTTCCTGCTCACTGAGGACACTATAGCAGTGTTTCCACTTATGAAGAAAGAGACTCTTCTTAGGTGCCATACGTGCTCTTCAGCTGGTGGGAGGTTGGGAGCCATGGACAGTTTGAGTTCTTCTGTCCCTTGAGATGCTGTGACAGGGATCATGTCATTCCTGCCCAAATAAAAGTAACTGAAACCCATTATGCTCTTCATCTCAGTTGCAGAAGTGAAGAGGAAGTATTATGGGGTTTTGGCAAGGTAAATTTATCTGAGCCAGCCCTTTGGACCATTCACATGTCCCGCTTCCCTGGGACAAACACATGCTTTCATTGTTGGAAAAGGCAAGATCAATGACTTCCAGAATCATACGTGACCCATCACTGTGCAACCAGAGTGAAACCTCGATAAGATACCTATTTAATTTAAAAACAAAACCAGCTTAGCCAACTGCAAACTGTTGAGGCATCCTAAAGACTACATCAGAAACCACCAGATCAGACAGTTTTTGAGATTCAGCAGAGTTTGGAAGGAAATAACTGTCAACTTCCATTGTGGCCTCTACTACCAACACAGTTGTGCAGATATAGTCAGATTTTATGTGTCCAAAACTCATCGCTACAGCCTACTGAGAGGAGTCATAAAGCTGAACATTGTTTCTAGGGAGGGCTGAGCTGGGACAGGGATACCAGCCTGCCTGAAGGAACCTGTGGTGGGACTTTCTGAATCAGAAAGAGAAGGAGTCCTTGGCCGTCTGCCCCACAAGGCGAGGGGGAAGCACTGTGAAATGTATGGAGAACTGCGGGGAGAAGGGGTCTGGCGCTGGCAGAGGGAGATAAGGGTCAGAGAGTTTGTTCAAGCTCGCACACCTATCGTCCTGCCACAGGGGAACTCGAGAGTCACTGTGCAACGCTCCCACCTCCAACCTCACACATGTAAGCAGTGCAACATCTGGGGGCCCACAGCCCTCTGGGAGGATTTTCGCTGACACAAGAGGATCTTGTGGTGTGCAGAGGATAAGGGCATCACAGCCTAATGCTTTGCCATCTCACCTCGGGGCATTTTCTATCCTAGACTGATTCTTAGGAGGAAGGGATGCAAAGATGCCCAAATGAGGAGGGTGTGAATCATCATTTTAAAAGCCACATCTGAACAATAGGATCTGAGGATTTCCATCTTCAGAGTTTTCAGATGGACTCATACCAGGAGAAGGAGAGATAGTTCAAAACGAGACAGTTTGAAGTCTTGTTCTCTATGAGTCTAGAGACCATTTTACAGCTTCAGTCATTCTCATATGCTGCAATTATTGCCTTACTAAATATATCAACAGGGAAGCATAAACTGCTTTAAAGCTAAGGAAATTCCTCAAACACCAACAAATGGATGAGCTGCTGTGTGCACTGGTGGAATAAATCCCAGGTTCCTGAGGGCTCAGATGATTCAGGCTTTGCATTCTCATGGTTTGTGATTCCACCAGATTTCCTTGATGCAATTATTTTACTGCGACTCTGCAGTCTACAAATTCTAAATATAGCCTGGCACATAAAATAATACCCTCATTCCTGAAACAGTCCATTGCCTAAAATTCTGCCAGACAGATGCTTTTTATATTACATTAGTCATGAGCTGTGGCTGGCAACAAGTTCCTTTTTGTAGACCCCTCCCAGAAATCTTATGGAAAAGTCCTTTTTTTTTTTTAAAGTAATTCCAGCCTAGCTAAGCATATCAGGCAGGAAAACACTAACATTTTCCAGAAGTGGCTGATGTCTCATGCTCCCTTTAACAGTTGTTGCTGGTCCTTTAACAGATGAGTGGGAGAGATGCAAGTGACTGAGCCGGAAAAGGGTGTCATTGCCCAACACCAATAAAGACACATGAGGCCAGGCTTTGAAAATAGCTTTTATAGTCTAGGAAGGACGAGTGAGTGAACCTAGAGACCTTCTATGCTAGTTAGTGACAAAGTGCCCTGCTGAATCTGAGGTTCAGACGCCCAGCATTTCATCCTTTCTGTTTTCACAGCTCAGCTGCTGAGAGAGAGGAAGGTTGTAAAACAATCACAAGATCAAAAGAGTTTTTCAGGGCTGCTCCACCCAGGAGTGGAAGAGACATTCCGTGCTGAGAGGTGGAAGAGCAGGCCCTCTCCCATGGTCAGAGCAGTGGGTGTCTGTGTAGATCAAGCCAGAGAAGCCTTCATCTTCATTACCTGGCTTCACCCATTCCTGCTCATTGGAATGAGGCAGGAGCTAGAACTCCAAGTATCTCTGCACTGGCCAAAGGAAACAGGCTTAAATGATAGACCAGACTGGACTAGACTAGACTAGAATTGAATATTTCAGTTGGAAGGGACCTACCATGATCATCTATCCCAGGTTCCTTCCTTCCATGGGGAGAAGCAATCCCTTGGCCCTTTCCCATTCCCTGTAAGGGATGACAGCTCTAGATCTTAGGATGCCACTCATCATAAACTTGTGAACTATATGAATACCAGGACTTGTCTTCCTCTCTACCTTTAACTATGACCCAATGCCTTACATCATCTCAAAGCCAACACAGCAGGATTTGGAGTCAGAGAGTGGCACTGTGCAATGGGTTGTCCATTGCAAACCAGGCTGGGATTTGGCCCTTGTTCAAACACCGTTAGGAGGAGGAGAAGGTGCAGGGTGTGGTACCACTGCAGTTTTCCTAGAGGCAAAGCCAGTTGAAGTTCACATCCTTCCTGTCTCCAACTACTCATTCCTCTCTGCAGTGAGGCAGCTGGCCACCCTGCTCCACTGGGCCAACTCATGTCTAACTGGGTCATGGATCTGTGTTTGAAAACAGCCCTTGAGAACAAACACAAGCTTTCTTAGGAACCTTGGTTATTTCACTGATTTTAAGCACAGAGGAGGTGCCCATCAACAGGAGTTTGAGTGACAGAAGGAAAAAGAGAAGGGAGTAGAACCTCTCCTGTCTGGCTTTCCACAAAAAAATCCATATCTGCTTTCCACCAAGACTGAGTAACAGGTAACCTGCCTTTTCTCAGCAAATGCACAGGAGTCACCAAATCCCAATCCTGCTCCTCTAGCTTGTGCCTGAACTCCCTGCCAGGGTGGTGTGGGTGGTCAAATGAGCAGACAAAGCAAGCACTGGTGTCCCTCCACTGGCCAGCTGGGAGGGATGCAGTTCTTGTGTGAGATGATAATCTGAAGAGGCAATGGATGGTTGGTGGGATGCACAGCAAAGAACACGGGACTATAGAATTGCCGTCACTGTGGTTGCTCTTCAGGGACCCAAGAAGTGTATTCCTCATCCTTGAACTCAAAAGTGTGTCTATTTTAACCCTGCTCTCCATGGCAACAGAGACAAAGCAATGCCGTCTCTGCCTCATGTACCCCCTTGTTCTTGTGAAGGGTTTGCTCAGACTCGACCACCTGAACTGGTTGCTCATAGCTGAGCCAAGCCATTCCCACACTCTGCATCTCCTGGATGAAATTCTTGCAAGAACAGCTTGTTCCTTTTTGGCCTCGCTATTAGGATTATTAAATCAAACTTGGATACAGCTCTTGAAACCTTCCCCCAAGATGACTTTTAATTAAAGCAGTGGAAAGAAAAGAGCAGTCTAAATGTTGTAACATTTTTAATTAGTGAAACCTTTATTTTATTTGCTAAAAAACAAGATTACCTCTAAGTCCATTAAAATGAGTCCTTCGTTGAAAGGCTTTGTAGTGTGCGTGAAAGGGAGATTTAAAGGATATTAATAAGGGCTTAAATACCTTAAACATGCTAAAAGAAATTATATTTTTTAGTGGAAGAACTTAAATAACCTTTTATTCCCATCACACTGAGTGTATATTTGTGTGCTGATGCCTTTGAAGTTCACTTGAACACACACCTGCCTCCTTCCATACCCAGCCATTCATCTGTCCCTACTGTCATGGAGAACTGTTGCCCTTTTTCAATAAATCCTGAATAAAAATGTGTTTCTGAGACAGGAAATACATGCTCAATTCGTAAACACTTCAGCTGTGAGCCCTTATATAGATAGTCCCATTAATTATGTATTGCAATGGAGGACTCTGTCTCCTTGGAGATTTTTAGGAAAGGGGTTTTATTGTTTCTGTAAAAATTATTTCAGAATCAGTTACATTTTACAGCTATCAGAGACATGGAAGTATCCAGGTCAATTCCTAGAAGTCCAAGAGTGTGTCAAATGTTCCTTCTTGGACAAACCCTTGAGGGTTTCCTGCTAACAAGACTCAATGGTCCTGACATAGCACAGCACAGCCCACTCATCTGCTTTCTTCCTTGGGAATCCATCACAGGTCTTAACGAACATTATCCACAGGCTCTTCATAACTTTCTGGCCGAGGAACCCGCTCAGAGAAGGGCTTGTGTTCACATACACGTAGCAAAGCTAAAGGAAAGGATGTTGCTGGAAGGACTGAGATTTTTGACATTGTGAAGGTTTGCCTGTCCTTGATCAAAAACGTTGGCCTGATTTTAGGACTCTAGATCACACAACTCCATTGCCTGTCTTCTGTCAGAGGCCACGTCCATGGTCGTAGTCCTCAGGAGGTTCTTTCAGCTTCAGATCGTGTGCGAGCCAAAGCACTTTCCTGCTTTCCAAGCCCAGCAGTACAAACCAAACCAATGCAGGGTTAATCCATCCAGCCAAGAGCCCCACTGGATAAAGGGAACAGCAGTGGAGGGATCCTGGGGCATATCTCTCAGCGTGAAACTGTTCTTTCCCTGCAGCCCTCAAGCAAAAAAATAACCCTTCCCCCTGCCCTTCAAAAGACCTATTCCTTGTGACAGTAAAAAAAGCACTGATTACTATTAAAAACCCAAACCCTGCAGGAAAGCAGGGAGGGGGAGTTTATGGCCATTGACCTTTTAACTCAGGTAGGTTTATAAAGAGCTGTCTTTCTGTTGCACCACTGGGATTGTACAAATTTCTTGGCCATGAATGGGAGCTTTGTAGGATTCTACTGTGTGGTCATTCACAGGCAATCTGTTGGTCTTTTTAGAGATGTTTAATAAAAAAAGAAAACCTATCTGAAATACAGGAGGAGGGGGGCAAGCTGAGTATCAGCTAGCGGCCCAATCAATGAGTGAATGTGTTTGGGTCTCCCCCCGGAAGAGAAAGCTTGTTTTAGGAATTTAGACTGGCACTCACAGGCTTCTGTTTGTATAGCCCTTTCATTTTAAAAAATACATGCAGAAGAGATGGCTTGGAGAAGGCATGGGGAGAAGAGACAGGGAGGGAAGGAGAAGGGGAACCAAGGGGAAAAAAAGGTGCAAGTGTTAGAATGGAGAAGAGGGCAATAGTAAGGGTGAAGCCAGAACCAATGGTATCTTCTTATTGTGTTGTCAGCACACAATTCTCTGACTGATGGAAAGTTGCTCGCTGGGATGGAGCAATATCCCCCAAGGTTAGGAGAACACTGGTCCATGCATGGTGGTGCTTCATTCTTCCCTTGCCTCTCTCCTCCTCTTCCCAGATGACTCTGTGAGATGTTTCCTCTCATCTGCTCATTTGCTATGGGCCATGAGTAGTCATGGAAAACCAGTGCTGGTACCCCGTGATGATAACAGCTTAGGCTGAACATCCAGACACCAACATGTTTCATCAGGAATGGCACAATTTGGAATAAAATTTGGGGGTTTTTTGTGGACTGTTTAAGAACAAAGCACAGTGGGGCACTGGGCAGGACTGGGATGGCTGGACTCTACCGCGCTGAAGATAAAGGGGGTGAATACCTTTCAAGGTTGCAGATGGATCCATAAGGCATTTTCAGAGAACCCAAGCATGACCTAGTTCAAACTGATTTGTGAGATGTTTGCCCACAAGACAAGAACTTCCCTGGTGTTCTAGAAAGTGTGGCGGTCACCTTTACCTGTTGATCCCACTGGAAACCAGGTTGTTTCCTGCCTGCACAATGACTGAAATGCTCACCATGGCAGCAGGCAGGACAGTCCAAGGAAGATCTGCCAGCATGAATAGATGCTGTCAATCTCTTGTAAATTCTGTAAGAAGCTGTCAGCATAAGCCAGCTCTGATGAAAAGACCAGCCACACCACGGCAGGCTGCCTTTGAGCTGACAGGGAAGATGGGGTCTCTGGCAGCCTGTGGTCACCAAATTGTCCTCCAATGGAAGAAGGACACTGTCTGCATTAACAGCCTCCAAAAAACCTTCCCAATCTAGCCAGCAGCTTTGCTTGGACACTTTTCCCCCTTTCAAGTTGTTGCTATGAAACACTAAAACAACTACCCCCATTTTTCAATGGTGAGGGAAAAGTGCTCTCATACAGCTTGATAAACCACGCTGAACTCCTTTTATGATGAAGGCAATGTTAAGCGCCAAGCACAACCATTAGCTAAGCTCATTTTCTCCGTGTGCATGTGCTTTTATACATGTATAATATGTATATATGAATCTTTACCTAACTCATCAAAATGTTGGTCTGTGCAATTTTCACCTTGCAATACACAGCTTGTTACATTCTCTGCATCATGCTGTAGGGATGAAAAAAGGCTCCCAGCTGTGCTCTCCTGTCTCTGCTGGTAGCCCTTGCTATCTGTAATCTATTTTGGCCTTTACTCCTCAAGAAAATTTGAGAGTTAATCTGTGAATAGTTACTAAGAACATTTAAGGATAAAATAAGTATGTAGCCTGGGGATAAGAAATGTTCACTGTTCTTCACTGGGGCTCTCAAAGAGCTTAAAGAAAATACCTCCCACCAGCTGGTCTACAGAATGTGTGACTTGTACATCTGTAAACCTGAAAAGTCAACAACCATATATGATGTTAAGATGTGCCAGCCAGAACCCACAAGTCATATACAGAGACCTTTGCTCTGTCCTTGCTAAGCTGAGGACTGGATTTTAGTTGTGACTGCCCAGAGGAAAAATTTGCCTTGTGGAGGAAAACTTTCCATTAGCATAAAGCCAAAAGCATCAGCCGGTGAACCAGCTGGATGTGCCTTGACTCCAGGGCACTTCAGGGGCAAGAAGGAGGGGACATGGGGGTGTCCCATAACATGTGCAGAAAGGCCCTGAATTAGACCAGCCCCTGAGCTGACCAACAAGTGGTGGAGGTCCTCGGCTGGAGATAAGTAGCTGTGAGGTCTCCACAGAATGGAGAAAGTGATGTCTGCTTTGAGAAAGTGATTGCTCTTCATCCCTGGGGAGACCTGAGGAGCAGCATGGAAGAGATGAAGTCAAATTCTCTGGGTCCTGCTGCACCTCTAGGGCTGGGGCTGTGTACCCCTCCTGAAATGCCTAATTCCTTGATAAACAGTTGGGAAATGGTGGTATCTTCTTTTCAGGGTTTCTGAGGAGCTGAACTGGAGGACAAAACAAACCAGGGTGTGTTATCAATGGCTCCATGGAATGCCAGGGCAGGCACAGTGCAGAGCCACAGGGCATGAACACTGAAATGAGGGGGCCTGTCTGATCTGTGGATCCACAGGATAACAAAGTACTGGGAAGGGTGGGGAAAGGATGGAGAGGTTGCCACTGAGAGTGTGAAATAGCACAGATTCAGAGTTCAGTGTCTCAAGGCAGGGCTGCTGCTCAGGAGAACATCAGCACGTGCTATGCTGCGAAGAAAGCTACGGGTCCTCTTCTTCAGCAGTTTCTGGAGTTTATGTCTCTATAAAGCACAGACACAGCTTGTTTCTGAAGAGCCTGGGCACTAAGAGGGTTGTTGCTACAGACATTGTGAATGGGTAAGTTGTGAGCTTGAGGGACTGTGCCCACTGAAAGCCGTGGATACCCCTGCTTTTCCCAGTCCTCACATGATGGGACAAACACAGAAACAGAAGTGTCCTCTCCGGGTGTACTGATGCTTGGAAAATGCTCATACTGCTTGAAAAACCGTCCTTCAGGGCTCTCTTCCCACTCTCCAAACAGTGGTGACACCGATGGATTTCAGCCCCGCTTGCTGTCCTGCAGCTGGTTAAGTGGTGAGAGGAGTCTGGGGTGTGCACACAAGCTGAGGCTGGCCAGGGAAAGGAATGGAGGGGCTTGCCTTGCTGGGACACACACAGCATGCCTTGGTACAGTGTTCAGCCTGGGCTACAGCTCATCCCAGAGCTTGTCCAGCTCAGTGAAAGCCAGAAAGGGCCCTGGGATGACAGAAGGAGCTCTCAGCTCTTCCTCTGACTACGGCTTTTGTGAGTCAGGTTGTGTTTGCATAAACTGGACCTGGTTGCTAGCTGCAGGTTTTCCTGCCCATAACCACCATCCCTTTTAGGGCTTTAGCTGCGCCATAATAGTAATTATTATGGAGACTCCATCTCTGCCACACTGTGGGCACATTCTGGATGGAGCAGCCAGTGTGTGATAACACCAGGGAATCAGATTATTTGGGCAATTTTTCTTCTTTTGACAGCGCTTGAACTACAAGAGATTCCAGTAAGAGAAATTACTGGCAGAATGGACACGGAAAGAGTGATTTTTTAAGCAAATATTGGAGAGGCTGTTTGGAGTGAGGGATTGAGAAAGAAATTTGACTTGTGTCCCATTAGAGCAAGCAATGCAGCTTTGTCACCACAGAGGTCCTACAGTCTGAAACCTGGGGAGGAGGGGGAAGTAGTTAAACAACTCATTTCAAATAAACACACACTTTGCAGAAAGCTGTGTTTTCTTCTCAAGCCATGAACAAGGGATAAGGCAAAAGACATGAGTAACCTGCTGGCTGACAGGTTTCTCCCCATTTCTATTAAGTAAAGGGAAGATATAGGCCAACACGCCTTATCCAAACTTTGGGTGTGCCAGGCTGTTCTGAAGTTCAGTCCTTATTCATAGCCTGACTCATCCCCCAAGACATTGTTGAGTGAATGGTGGAAAGTGTCCCCCTTGCAACCTCCATGGCAGAGCCAGGGGTTACAGGAGCCTTTGGGTAAGCCCATGGCAGGGACTTTAAGGAAGAATCCTTGATCTTCAAAACCTGCAGTCATCTCGAGACAGAAAGCCTTGTTTCACTCTGCCTTACCCATATCTTTGCTTTTCTCACACAGTGGAGATCAGATGTACCATACATCCCCACCATCAGAGCCGCAAGACTTGCTTTTAGGGTGATGTGTTGACAATGCTGTGGCAGGTTCAGATTTTTAAAACCTATTGCTCTCGTTATACAGCTTAAATTCACCTGCCAGTCCTTTCCTGGAGCAAACAACTGTCTCTCCTGAGCCGGAGTCGCAGGCTGGCACTTCATCCACTTACATTAGGGAAGAACAACTGCCAGAGGTCTGAGCTTTGGGAAAGGTGGGACTGTTTAGGAGGGGTTAGACATTTATGGCTTTTGGAAAAGAAATGTCAGAGCAACAAAAGAAAATCCAGATGTGCTGCATTCACATGGTAACAGGCTAATTGAAGACAGCCCCACCTGATTTCTAGGAGCTTAGCATTTCTCTTCCAGTTTATTGACTGAGGATTTTCTCATTATTGACACATCTTTAGGAGAAAATACTATTCTTGCTTGGTATTTGATTTTCTTTCAGAAAAATTGTTTTTATTACTATTCCTTCAGCAAGTTTTCCTAATAAGAAACTGGAGACCTTTAAGCACAGCTGGAGTTTTGCCATGGACTTCTGCAAGGACACGATCTGGGTATACCACAAAGGGCTGAGAACAGGGCTGAAGGCAATGGCAGCAGCGTGTCTCTCTCTGCAGGTGCCCCGTATGCTGCAGCAGCCGTGATTACAGCAGTGCTGAATTGCTGTCACACTTACATCAGTGCATTTGTATCTGTCACGAGAGGGCTGCGGCGGCTCCGGGCCTCAAAGTCAGGCATAGGGGGCAGGATTAATCTCAAACCCTTCCAGGACAGGGCAGCAAATAGAGAAGCTACTCTGGAATGGGGAGCTCATCAAACAGGCAGATGTGCCTTTCCCTGCTCATGCGTCATCTAAGAGAAACCTTTGGATTCCCAGTTTGTTTTAATGAGGCAGGTCCAGAGAGGTTTCTGTAAGTACCCAACAGCCAGTGCATTGTGCAGCTGCCTGTTCCAGTCAGAATTCAGCCTCTTCCTAGTTAAACTCAGACACCCACACCTGGTAAGTCAAGGGATGCTGAGCTATGACTGCTGCTTTGTTGGCAAAAAAAACCCCAAAAAGCATTCCCGCCTGTGTTCCTGCTGCCCTTTGGGCTTTTACATCAAGGAGAGCATGGCCACATGGAGACAGAAAACTTGCTGCTGAGCTGAGCCAGATGAAGGCGCATGCATGCATAGCCCACGACACCTTGCACTGCCATAGTGTGCTTTTTATCCCTAAGAAAAAGCCCAGCCCAGCTTCATGGCTGGCCCCTGTGCAATGCCAAGGAAAGCTCCTTTCCAGCAGGACAAACCTGGAGTGAAGTGGCTTTCAGCATCCCCAGCACAAGCTGAGGAAACGGAATTAATTTCAGACATTTCTGGAATTCCAACTATTTCATCAAGCAGGTGGGCCCTGCTGCAGGTGCTCAGTGCTAAGGGCTGGCAGGAAGCAAGCTGATAGCCCAGCACAGCGAGAAACAGGGGAGGAAAGGCCAAGGACACACTGGTCCCATCCCAGAGCCATCTGCAGCCTCCTGCCCATCCTATTGCCACCCTGCCAGCACCTCAAACACTGAAAGGGATCGAGAGATAACAGACCTGACTGACGACACATCCTTTCTCAGAGGCCTTTTCACTACCAGGCTTTAAATCTTGCCCTTGGGGCCAAAGCAGATGCTGGCTGGGAGAACCCTCTGGCAGGCAATTCTGGGGTGGGAGCTGTCTGTGTGTGACAGCAGGCACGTAAGCTTGGTGACCCATCACAGGAGACATTTCTCTAAGGGGTGGAACAGGCAAAAAGAAAAAATAAAAGGATCAGTCCACTTCGAGATTTTTAGTGGTGTAATAAAAGTCCCTGTGTCCTGGATGCCAGGGAGGTCTGGAGGAGGGGGAAGAGAGGGTGAAAGTGAATCAAATGGGCCTTTCAGGAGCAAGAGAGCACTTAATCTTCTCTAGCCCATTTAGTGCAGATGCTGTTGAAGCCTCCCTGTCATGACAGCCAGCAGAGCTCACCCATATTGTCTTCTGGAGCCAGGGTACAGTCCCAGAGGAGGGCTGTGCTGGTGGAGAGGAGCAGGGCAGAGGGGGTGTGTGCTGGCTTGAGAAACAGACACTATAAATGCAGGATAAAACCAGGAGCATGGTGTGTCCAGGGGCACAGGGATAACGTGTACTCCAGCTCGGGATGAAACAAAGTGTTTATTTCAGCACTGGAGTATTTCTGCACCAGGTTCACCCACCTGTAAGTGGGGTGGGTTGGTGGGGAGAGCATGAGGCTGTGAACTGAAAGTGTCTGAAAGTCACCTTCACAAAGCTTGGAAGGTTGGGATAAGGTACATCCCAAATCCGAACAGAGGGAAGAAACAGGCAGATGTTTGTGTTTGATTGTGTGGGCACAGGTAGTGCCCCGGGCAATGCCAGTACTGATGAGGGATGGGCTACAGCTTCTGGCAGATCTTTAGCTGTGTCCCCATCCCACAGAGGGAGGGGAACCCTCTGCTCACCATTGTTGTGCTTGCTGCCCACATCTGCACAGCATCCTCCACTTAGACCACTTGATTCATCCAGTAAATATTTAGGATGTTCTGTCACCCATCAATGCAGAGACATACGAGCAGGTGGAAGAGGTGCCGTGCAAGCCTCAGCTATGAACACAGCCCTGCTCATCCCTCCTGTTCCTTGCTATTCCCTTGATCTGTGGTTATCCTGCTCACGGCAGCTGTGCCCCAGATGTGCCTCTGAGCATCTCTAAATCCCATCACTAGTGTTGTACCAGTGCTTCTATAACATAGCTCTAGCCCAGCAGCTCATGAGCATCTCCATGTTTGGGTTTTTTGTTTGTTTGTTTTCGTTTCATTTTGTTTTTTGTTTGGTTAGGGTTTTTCTTTGTTTTGGGTTTTTTGTTTTGGTTGTGGTTTTTGTTTTGTTTGGGGTTTTTTGGGTTGTTTTTTTTTGCTACAGCTGTCCTTCTGGATGCAGCAGTGAAGGACACCTTGCTGCGTTGGAAAAAAGACAGGTTCAAATCCTGCTGCTGCAGCCAGTAAGAGATGAAAAAAACCACTAAGTAGCTGCAGGATATGCTGACACCCCAGCACAGGGTGTTTGCTTAGGGTACAGCCTAAGAGCCATCACTGAAAGACAGAGAAACTCCTTAGGAGTCACATCTCAGCACATCCCTTAGAAAACACATTCCCAGCTCATATCTCACAATTTTTCCAAAAAAAAACCCCAACAAAACAGATCACCAATTGCTTCTTCTTTGATAAGACTACTAAAGAATAAATAGCCCAAACTACATCCAAGTGAGCAAATTTGATCAGCAGAGTGAGAAAAAAAATCTACCCCTCCTCCAGACACCCTTGGGTCCCACATATTCACTTAAAATAGCACTAGAGGCTGCTCCTGCTTTCTCCAGGACAGAGGCTACAGGTGGGCAGAGCAGCCCCTCCCCAGCACACCTGAGCCTGCCCATCTCAGCAGTGGGGCTCTATAAGAACGGTCTCATCAGGTGCCTCTTCCTTTTGTGTAAGGATTTAGGTGATAGAGGAGGAAAGAGAGTTATTGTTAGGCTGCTGGTGTACAGTCAGTGGTACCTGTAGAGCCAGGGAACATTGTGCTGAAGTGCTGTGGAAGTGAGGAGCGTAATAGGAATGACTAAAAATAAAAGTCTTTGGATTATAAGAACTTAAAAGAAAACTATTCTTTAAACAGTTAGTAGCTGCAGCCTGGGGTCAGCAACACCTTGTACCTGAGGCCGTGTGAATGAAGAACGTTAATTGAGCCTCCTGGGTATGTAAGCCTCTTATCTACTTATACACAGTGCTTTATCTGAGCTGGGAAAAAAATGAGATTATTAGCTACTTTTAATGAACAGCAGTAGGATGTGCATGTTCACTACTCTTTTCTGGAAGATGCTTCCCTCTCTCTCTGTTTTTCTTTATAACTGTTAGCTTTTTAGGATATGAGCCAAGACTTCAAAAGGGTAGAGGTGTCATAGGAAGGGAGATGGCTCCTATTCATCTTTAGGGACTGAAGGTGTTCTCAAAGCTTCTGCTTGGCTCCTTAATCCTACAGGCGCTTCTCAGTTTCACAGATCTGACATCTCAAAACTCTTATGTGGGGCTCTCCCTGCCTTGCTTAAGTGACTCTCCCTTTAGCAAGGCAGCCTTTGAACCTACTCTCCTCAGCATCTCACCATGACCATACCCTGAGTGTGGATTGGCCACAACTTCTGGTGGGCACAGAGACCTCAGAGATGGGTAGGGAGGGGTGGAGGCTATGCTTTGGGTAGCTTGCAGGCTTTGGAAGACTCCCTGTAAGGTCAGATTTTCTCCATTGGAGGACAGTAGATTCTAGTCTGGGTTGTGCTTAGGGCTTAGGGACGGGGGCTTGGCTGCAGGGGCCTGTCTGGGAGCCACCCACGGTTTTGCTCCATGATTTTTAAGGAATGCAGGAGGCAAAGCAGTGTGAATACAGCAGCCCCCAGCTGCCCTCTTCCTCTTGCCACCACTGGAGTGGTGAGACACTCTGGCTCAACAGCCCCAGGGGCCCCGTGTCTGGAGGAGGAAGCTGATATGGAGAGCCTATCTGCAGGAGCAGATTAACCCCTCGCCTGGAGTTTCCCAGGGCAGTCTGTCGCCAGCAAAGGGCTCAGGGGAGCCGTGCCTTCCCTCCTGTCACCCTGCCACTGGCGTGACTCCTGACGTGATCCCTGATCTGGATGTCCCTGTGCTCTGGAGTGACTTCCACCAGCTGCTGCCTTTTCTTTAATGTCTCAGAGAGCTGTGTTTGCTTTTCAGATTTCCCTTCCTGATTGTTTGGAGAGACAGATGCCCTTTGCCCCTGCTCCCTTTAAAAGCCATGGCTTTTCTTGCTGCTAGTGGGCTGTAAACATCTTTCCTGTTACAAATGTGCCCTTTCAGTTGCTTGCTGGCTCTAAGTGGTGTTGCTTTTCTGTTTCTCTATGGAAGTTTATTCTTGTTTATTGTCCTCTTATCCATAAGTGCTAACACTGGCAAGGAAGAGATGGGGTAATTTCCCCTCTTCTAAGCTACACTTCCTAAATAAATTACACCTGAAGAGAGGATTCAGGCCAGGATGAGGGTTTGAGAGTGCTGCAGGGCTTTCTCCTTGACCTCTTGTTGTGTTTGGACCTGGAGGCTAGTCGGGAACTTCAGCCATGGGGAACCCACAGTGCTCTATGGCTTGGCCCAAACAACTTCTAAGAAAGGGCAGGGTGAGATGCAAGAGCAGAGCAGGTCCCAAAGCAGGGTTTTATTATTCTCTATCTTCACACCTAAACTAAACCCAAGGAACTGCTAAGTCCCTCTCCCTGCAGGAATCAAGCACACCATAAATAAGGAGCTAGAGGCAGGGCCAGGCACCCTGCAGCTTTGATTCCTGGCCCTGATCCTGTTCTAAGAGGCTGATTCCTCTCCAGATCCTCCCATCACTTTTTCTCCTGCTGCACCTGAGGGCTCATCTAACATCCCTCTTGCACATCTCACTTCTAGTCCCAGTGTAGCTGTTTCTGCCCATAGGAAGCAGAAGAGGAAACAAAAACCTATAATTTAGGATCTCAAAGTGGTTTGCAAACCTCTCCTCTCTTCACTGGGCTGCTGCTTGTTCTGATGGTGGGAAAACTGAGTCAGGAATCAGTGTGTTGTGGGGTCATGTAGTTCAAGCATCAAATGCCTGGGAGCACTGGAGCAGAACCAGGTTGCAGGATCCCTGATGCACAGCCTGCTCTTCCACCCATCTGTTTCACCCCACTAACCAGCTCCTGAAGTATAAAACAGGCTGTGGCTGCCAGTGGTTCCTTTGCACCAGAGCCTAATAGTGCCAGCCCATTGGGATGGTGATGATCATTTGGTTGGGGGTGACACAAAGTGGGGAGGGAGCTCTTAAAACACTGAGGGAGTTGGCACGAGGCAAAGAAATGCAGCAGTGAGAGGGCTCTCTTCCAAACTTTATATATATGCTTTAAAAAAAAAAAAAAAAAAAGAGAGGAAAAAAACCCCCAAAGCTGGAGCTAAAAAGGCAACTTGAGGAACGAAGCTGCTGGAGTTTTCCGAGAAGGCTCCCAAGATGCACAATGGGAACATCTGTACCTCGGCTGGCGCCTTGGAAGGGTCTCAGGCCGCAGAGTGGGGCTGGCGTCAGCCGGCTGCAGCGCTGCCTTGGTGCCACCCTCACCCCAAGCCCCGGCCTCGGCACGGCTCCTCCTGCAGCCCCCTGGCCTCGCACAGAGCCGTAAATCCCCCTTCCCACCTCTCCTCCTTCGCCACGGGCTCTGCGGGTTTTGAGCAGCCGAGTATCCCGCAGCAGGAGCAGGGGAGAAGGAGGTTTGGCCCCGGGAACAACTGTCCTCTGTGCTGCCCGTGAAAGGCAGTTTCATAAGGCTCTTGCTCAAAAACGTCCCCTTATTGGGACCTGCCGAGGACCAAGGACAGGCCAGACTGGTGCACACACACGCAGTGTCTTGGCTTTGGCACTGGTGCTCTCCAGCCTTGGGGGACGGAGTCAGGACTGACCCCGACCCTGGATGGAGTCAGTTTCCCTGCCTTCATACCTTGTGCCCAGAAACCTTGGTGGAGCCTCACATTACCCCACGGGGCCCCCACTGCAGCAATTCCCATGAACAGACCTGTTAGGAGGTGAGATGGGTCCCCTGGGGGAAGCAGTGGTGGCCTGAGATGGTCAGAGGCAAGTCCAAGGAGAAAACTCCTTCCCCTTAAACTCCCTTCAGCTGCTCCATCTTTCTCCCTCCCCACAGCTCTTGGCCTGTCCCCTCCTGGGGCGATCAGTGCTTGCCTGGTGCCAACAAAGGTTTGAGAGGAGACAGCCCACCTTTGTCAAACGTTTCCCACCATCCAGGACTTGGACTTGGTGCTAAATATGGGAGTTAATTTGCAGGGCTGAAGGCAGCGGGTTGTCGGGTCCCCAAGCATAAAGGGGCAGGTCTGTCTCCTGCCCAGAGGGGAAAGTTTCTGAGTGTGAGATTCAGTGGCATGGAAGGTGCTGCTCCTAGAGGTGGGATGAACCTAAATCTGTCCAAGGCAGGAGCATCATTTGACTGTTGGAGAACAGCTCCCATGGAGGTACCTGGGATTAAATTCCCAATTTAGTGGGTTTCTCTAGTTAAGCTTCCCTCCAGTGAGGGAGACCTAGAAGATGTTGTGTTCATGTGCTTAGTCTCTACATTCATCCCCCAAATGAGAGATGTTAAGGAGGCCTCTGAGTGCCATTTCCCCCTCTTTTTATTGCAGTCAATGGTGCTACAGGCCAAGAGGACCATTTCTGCCTCCTGCTGATGGTGGCTCCTCAAGACTCATTGGCAAGGTGTCTCCCTCCAGGACATCTAGGCTGCTGATGCTGAAGGCAAACATAATTTCTTCCCCATTATTTCCAGCTTGATCTGCCCAGTTTAAAAAAAAAAAAAATCAAACCAAAACAAACCCTAACAAATGATAATATAAAAATAGCAATAAAAATTTGGCACAGTTCCTGTTCTTTGTTGCTCAGACCCTGCCTGGATGGCTCTGCAGGACTCAGAGCAGTGTGAGTCCCTGTGTAGGAGCAGTACTCAGGGTTTGCCCGGGGCGGGGCAGAGATGAGCAGCTACAAGAAATCAGTTTTGGAGAAACTTTTTCACTCTAAACTGCATATTAATGCCACCTTAAAATGACAACAAGTGCTGCTCTGTGTACACCTGGCTTTGATCTTTTCCATCATTCTGCTGTTTTAAGAGACTAGAAGATTAAGGGGACTCTGGCATGTCCCACAGTGCCACCACAGAGTGGCCTTGTATGACTTGGCCCTGGAATTTGCTACTCATGGCTGGGATCCCTGTCTTATAAAGGCAGGAGTGGTTTCCAATAAGGGGAAAAAGTCTTCATCTTGGCCAGGTGAAGGCTGAATGCAAACAGTGATGTCCTGGGATGGCAAACAGATCCCAGTGTTGCCCTGCAACCTCTCTGCCCTGGGTCTATGGGTGGTCCTGTATTCGCAGGGCCATGTGATGCCCTGCATCCCAATCCCATCGCATCCTCCTGCTCCTACTCCCCAACAGAGACAGCTAATGTTGCTTTATGCCCCTTGTTTTACATTCCTAAATTAATTACTATCTTCCCAGTAACACCAATGGGTGTTAGCTTGACTGCCTTCTCTTTCCCCCTGCACAGTGCTGCAAAACTGCATGTTTTTTGGTGACAGTTGTGGATGGTTAGTTGCTATTTTAATCCAATGCATTCACCATGGGATTGCCTCTTTGTCTGTCTTCTCCTGTTTTGGGGCTGTTAACCATTGTCACAGCAGTACAAGTATAAAATACAGAAGGTTTCAGGTAGACCTGGGGTATGGGAGGGCTGCAAGTACTTGCAGCACATTACCAGACACCAAAGACCCCAAAGCACTGAGCGATGCAAGTGGCCTTCGCGTCACTTTGGTGCTTGCGAGCTGCCGAAAATACATCCTGGGAGCTCGGGGCAGAGCTCCCGTCCCATCCCAGCCTGCGAGGGGATAATTCGGGAACCAGCAGCCCGAGGGCACCATCTAGTGAACAGCCAGGACTGCACGAACCTGAAATGGGCAGAAATGGAGTGAAAACTGGGGTGGGGGGATTCCATGTGGTCCTTTGGGGGCGTTTTGTGCTTTCCCTCTACTCCCCTTTCCCTGCTCCATCCATTGTGGCAGGGATGTTGGCTTGGAGTGTACCACACTTGCTGCTCTGCTCCAGCACTGGAAAGATGATGGCATTAGGTTTTCTTGTTTGTGAAAAAATAAGCAAAATGTTATTTTTAATTCTTTGTGAGGGGACCCAGGTGTGTAGGAGCACAGTGTTGTGTGGCAGGTCTGAGCTGCAGACATGGGCTGTGCTTTCAGTTGAAATGAAACCTCCTTTTGAGTGGAAAATTAAAAAGCACCATCGATGCTCTAACATTTCCCCATCACCCCCAAGGTAAGCTGGCAGGGGCAAAGCAGGCTGAAGGACCACAGGCCTGGTGCAGAGCTTAAAGCTCCCTGAGACGATCCAGCAAGGGGGGGTGAGGGAAACACCACACCCCACTGCTGCTGCTTCCCGTGCCCGTGTGCTGAACTGGGTCCTGTCCCCACATTGCCTTCCTGGGAATTGCACACCTTGCCAAGAGACAGCTGTCCTGTATCCTGTTGTTCCCTAAAGAAGAGATATTTCTGCAGCCCAAAAGCAATGCTGTGCCTTGATATCCTTTGCCATTATTGCCAGCCTGACTCACGCAACACGATCCTGTTCCCACTGACCCCAAGGCCAGCTGCTGTTCCCCCAGCCGTAAGATCAGGGGTTATTTTGTGATCTGGCTTGCAGAGAGGCTATGGCTAAAGCATGGGCTTATGCTCATGCATCCACCCCCACCATCCTCAGTGGCTTTTCCCTGGGCAGCTGCTGGAGGAGAGAATCCCAGGGCAGGAAAAAGGAAAGGTGGTGTCTCCAAGGAAGACCACAGCAGTGAGCAAACTGGCAACTCCCCCTTTACCTGATGGTGTTGGGGACCACCCCACATGCCCCTGGTGCCACACGAAGCCCTTCTGATCTACAGGTGGCACCTTCAGCAGCTCATGGTCCCCATAACCTACTGCCATCCAGCCCCCAGCCTACCCCACGAGTGCAGGGCTGTGGGGTCCCCGCAGTGGGGGTCCCCTTGCCATGCTGGGGGTGGGCCCAGCACCGAGGCTGCCTGCACAGGGAATGGAGGGGGTTTATCCCTGGGGGCTTCTCCGTGTTTTGCCTGCAGCAAACCCTTCCCATGCACCCAAAGCATCCATGGAGCAGGTACTGAGAGGTACAGGGTTACTCAGGTCAGGCCACCCCACCTATCCAGCTCCCCCTTTGCAGCCCCCCTTTGGGGCCAGCTCTCTCGGGAGGATGGAGCTGCTGGGAATCAACCCTTTCCCTCTCATCTGCACACAGTCACGATGGTTAGTTAAGTGGCTTGTTTTTCATTAGGAAAAGACTGTTGCTAGGCCACCCCGTTCCCCAGCGCTGGTCGGGAAGGGGCTTTGCAGCCAATCCGGGAGGCTGTGCTGGGGTTTGCACACGCAGACATCACGCACACCCCTCCTGCATCCCAGGTGCTAAGCGGCTGCCAGATGTGCCTATTCATTTCCACATCACACCTATCTGCTTCTTACAGCCATGTGGTTTATTAAGGCTCCTGAGATTTTAATTTATAGTTGGCTGAGAGTTTTCTGCTTTCTAATTTACGCTCAGGGGGTAGAGGAGGGAGGTGGTGGTGGGTGGGGGGAGTGATGGGGCAGGGATACAGGGGGACTGGGTCCTCCCTCCACTGTGATCAGTTTGGTCTTTGGTGAATGCCTGAGTGAAGCCTCTGCTCTCTGACTGCAAAGGGGTGAATTGTCCCTCTGTGTGCCCCCAGCACAGAGACAGCCTCAGGCTAGGGGCTTGCTCCAGGCTTTAGTTAGGTATCAGCATTGCTCCACCCCAGGACACTCATGTCGTGATTTTTAGGGGTGTCCTGTGCAACCAGATGTTGCAACTTCCAGCTCAGGATATTCTGTGATTTGGGGTTTACGTGGCATTTCAGCCACATGTGGTGTGACAAGCAGAGCCAGCAGCATAGCTGACCAACTGTTTGATCAGGGGATGCTGCTCCCAGCAGTGGTCCCCATGCAAACAGCCCCTGGCAGCTGGCAGAGGTGCTGGACCATGGTCAGGCACTGGTGATGCAGTGTGATCTCAGATCAGACACATCCCTGGCACAGGGACTCCAGGTACAGTTGCTGTTCTGCTATGGTACCCTACAGGTGTCCAACACCCACCCAACAAAGCAGAGCTCTGGTGCATGGACAAGGTGGAGTGTGAGCAGAGCCCAGGATGTGAGCAGGCTGGAGCCTTTTACAGCTGTAAAACTCTCACCATGTGGGATAGAAACAGACACCAAAACATGCAGAAAAACATGGACAATCCACATGAAAATCATTTTCTGAGCGTCCCCCATGAAAACTTCCATGTAGTAGCAGGGAAGCTCCATAAAAGCAAGAGAAAGAATTGAATTGTGTCTGCTGCTCAAGGAGAAGCTGTTGCTAGACAGAAGTAAAAGCTGTCGCCATCAGCTCCCATTGGCTCAGCCCCACTCCAATGACGGGCTTATCGGTTACCTGCACTCGCAGCTGCTTGGAAAAAACTCATTTGACAATGTTTTTCCTCTGATAAAAAAGCCCAATGCTGGATTCATGGGTTTGGGTTAATCATTGTTCAGAGTTGTTGAGATAATGGCTGAGTTTTCTGCAGATTCTTCAATTATCACAAAATGTAGCATAAATGGTGAGACAGCCCAACTCTCCTTCACCCTCCTAAAGACGCTCAGCCTTCCTAAAGATGCTCAGCTTCCCAACATGAGCACCAGCGGGCTGCTCGTGTGATGAGCCAGAGCGTGAGATGAGCCCAAGCGTGTTCAGCCATGGCAACTCCGAGCTGGCATGTTGGTGAATATTCACAAACACCTGTGAAAATCCTGATTAGCTCTCAGAGAGCGAAAATGGGGAAAACGTTGCCATTTAGATTATTCAGAACAAATATCATTGGCAGGGAGCAGATTGCCACCATCCCTGATCGTCCATGTGGGGCTTGCTCAGCAGCAGTTTTGGGGGGCGATGGGGCTACAGCATAATGTTGGGGTTTTCCAAGTTGTTCAAATCTGATGTAAATAGAGATTAACCCCCCAAATTTGTTTCTCACCTTCCCCGACTGATGGAGATCATGGCATAGAAGCAAAACTTGCAGGGCATGTCAGCACCAAAGAACAGCTGGCCTTTGGCTGCCTTGCTGCCTTCAAATTTGCCCCCAAAGCAGGAAGGGCATTTCAACAGGAGGGTTAAGTAAGAGAGGCAGTAATGGGGACAAGCTCTCAGCAGCAGCCTGGGACTTTCCCAGTGCTTTGTGCAACCGTGCAAGCCCAAGGCTGCACTGCCAGGAGGGCAGGAAGGGCAGAACCTGCCCTGGATCGCCACAGGTGAGTGCTTATGTGCTGTGTCTTTCCTCTGGGTCTGCCTTCCCAGGAGCAGAATTCAGTGCTGGGGCATTGACGTTGGAACGCCACAACCTTCTGACAGTCGCATGCAGGTCCACTGAGCTTTCACCTGTCCTACAGCCTCACTACACTGCTGCCCCTCTGGGAAAGGTGGAAACGACAGGGAGGAGGAAACAGAAGAACCTGCACCCCTCTGTGTGTCCTGTGGGGTTCAGTCACTGCCGTACCTTGCCAGGTCCTGCTGACATTGCACGGCATTGCACTGGGGCTCAGGTGAGCTGCACCCTGAGGTTGGCACAGAGGGTGGTGCTGGCCCTGTTTTACAGCTTGCTGCACCAGGAACACACCTGGGAGAAAGTGGAACAAGCAGGATTTAAAGACCTACCGTGGGGCCATGTTTCCTGCCACGTCTAGTGGAGAGTACCCAGACCATGAGCTCATGGCAGAGCCCTGGTTATTGTATCTGTTGAAGGGTCTGTTTGGACCTCTGTGAGGACCAAGATTTTTTTAGGCGTGTCCAACACATTTCAAAGCATTTCTGAGCTGTTTCTGGCTTCCTCTGCCAGGCAGGGAGGAGTTAAGATGGGAAGTGCAAGATGCGTCGGGTAATGGCACTGATGTGTGCGTCAGGTGTGCCTGCGTCACCCGGCTGCCTTGGCTGTGTCCCAGCGCTGGGCTGAGCTCTCCTTACCTCCCACAGGCTGCTGGGAAAAACCTGGGATGGTCTAGCCTGGCTGAGGGGCTCATGGGCTCCATCCCAGTGCTGGCTGCTGTACCCCACTATGCTGCATCAGACTCCCCAAAGCCCCCAGGGTGCTGGTAGCCCTGCACTCCCCTCTGCCATCTCCTCTCTCATGGGCCAGACAGTGGGACTGCGTTAAAGGGCTGTCTACAAGGGCTGACCTTGAGGCACCTGACAAAAAATATCCATTTTCTATAACCACAGCTGTTCAGTTCCCTGAGGAAGCACCCAACTCTGTGTCCAGCCCCAAAACTCTGTCTGGTGCTTGCACACCCAGCTGGGGCACACCTCTGTAGCCACAGGTGTCACCTACAGGCAGAGTCACTGAAGGGGAGCATCACCCTGTCCCTGCACCAGCACAGCAGATCATGTCACAGCTCACCAGCATTCCCTCTGTGCAGAGCTCTCGCTTGCAGAGGCTGTGGGCAGGAACATGGACCTGGGAGTTGGGCAAATCCCAACAGCGCTTCTCCTTAACATGGGGAGCTCCCCGAGCTGGGAGAGCCCAGCTGCTGGAGGGCGACACAGCAGGGCGCTCTCTCAAGCTGAGCTTTCTCCAAGCAGCTGGAAGCTCCAGGTGAGCCCATCCCCTGCTCCTCCTGCCTTCACTGGGGTGTCCCCATACCAGAAGGGACAAGCCTGTACCCCAAGGAACTACTTACTCCAGCCACTCTCAGGCCACCCAAAGCACCTTTTCAAGTTGCAGGTGGATTTTAAGCCCTGGAGCATGGCATGGCAAGGCAAACAGCTGCCTGGGTACCAATCTCATTCCTGCCCTTTCACTCTTGTAGAACTGTCAGATCAAGTCATGCAGAATGCACACAAGGATTTAGCAAGAAGTTTTCAACTGGACAATTATGTGTATAGTTTATTTAAAATAAATATGCTCTTGTCCAGGCTGGACATTGATTAGATCCAGATTTTCTTTTCAGGCTTCATTGTGCAGCTGGACCCCTACAAATCTATGGGGCCCAGTGGGATTCATCTTGGAATACTGAGAGAGCTAGCTGATGACCTGTCACTGGTGGAGTTCCACAGGGCTCCATCCTTGGCCCAGTTCTCTTCAACATCTACATTAACGACCTGGACACAGGACCCAAAGGAATACTAAGAAAGGGGATTGTCCTGCTCTGCTCTGCACTGGTGCAGCCTCCCCTTGAATATTGTGTGCAGTCTTGGGCATCACAACATAAAAAAGACATTAAGCTGTTAACAGCATCCAAAGGAGGGCCATGAGGATACTGAAGAGACTGCAGGGGAAGCCTTATGAAGACGGGCTGAGCTCACTTGGTTTGTTCAGCCTGGAGGTCATTGAGGGGAGACTCACTGATGTTTTCAACACACTCATGAGGGGAAGAGAAGGGGCAGGCACCAACCTCTTTGCTCATGTGACCAGGGACAGGACTCAAGGAAACAGCATAAAGCTGAGTCAGGAGAGGTTTAGGTTGGATCAGGAAAAGGTTTTTCACCCAGAGGATGGTTGAGCACTGCAACAGGCTCTCCAGGGCAGTGGTCACAGCACCAAGCCTGAGTTCAAGTGTTTGGACAATGCTCTCAGGCACATGGCGGGATTCTTGGGGTGTCCTGTGCAGGGCCGAGAGTTGGACTCTACAGTCCTGACCTAGTCCTTCCAACTCAGCATTATTCTATGAAAGAAACTGAGGAGGAAAGTGGTTGTTTACTGGCCCCAGATGGTTTGCAGCCTTTGAGCCTCAGCAAAACACCTGAGTCCTTCCACAGGAAAACCTGCCACTACTGTCTGGGAAGGGGACAACTTTGGCATCAAGGAATGGAAATCATCAAGGATGTCCTGGTAGCCCCCATCCCATGCCCATGGGCACTCCTTCAAGCTGACGACAGGTCCCAGGTCATCCCCAGGTGACAGATAACACAGTGCAGCCACAGCCCTTATTTCTGTGCAACAGCTAGAGGCTGCAGGCAGCATTTCTGGGAGACATCTGGTGTCCAGGTGTCACTGTGTCTCCGTCCCCGAGCAGGCCTAGGTACTGGGCAGAGCCCATGGAGCACAAGCCCTGGGGAAGGAGGTCAGTGGTCACCTCCACCTTTAATAGCTAAAGGCACCAGGATAGCCCAAAACACGGGGAGGAGACGCTGCCCCCCATCACAGACCACTTGCCATGAGGTCTGTGGGCCAGTACTGGTCGTCCATGTACTGGTTGCTGTCTGCAGTGGGGTCTGTGACGGGGCTGGGGGGCCGGGGGGGCAGGCTATGGGCCAGCTCCTGCTCCCACTGCACCTCCACCAGTCTGTACAGCTCCATGGCCGTCTGAGCATCTTCCACCGACGAGTGTCCTTTGCGGCCAACCTGAGCAAAGGGGAAAAAGCCTCATTAGATAAAGAGGCAGCAAAGGTTTGATGCAACCAAGGAGATACAGGTATCTCTTCAGCGCTTTCTGGAGGGCACGGGTTCTGCCCATGTTTTACTGAGATGCTTAATAGTCAGCTTGGGAGGTCCTGGGCTCTCCCAGCTTATTTATAGCCAGAAGCACAGGGTCAATAAGCATCTCTCCATCTCACAAGAAGCACCCATGGAGGTGGGAGGACCAGGCTGACCATGTCTGTTTGCAGCTAACCTAGGAACTGCTTCCCATCTCAAGGTTCCTGGTGCTTACCTGGATCTTTTTATGTAGCAGGTGCCTGGCTAAGTTCTTGAGTGACACGTTGGCCCTGATGGGCAGCCCTGCCCTCTGCTTCAGCACAGGGATCTGGCTGGTGTCTCGAGTCCTGTCTTTCGGGTGGAAGTACTTCAGGGCTTGGAAGTCATTGTGGATGGCGTGTCCTACCACAATCTTGTCTTTCAAGATCTTCAGGATCTGGAAGAGTCAGAAAGGGTGAGACAGGCAGTACAGCAAAAGAAGCACCAATTAAGCAAAAAATAAACCATTTTGTATTAAATTCATCTCCTTGACTTCCAGTTTTCAGATTCCCAGAAGGGAGCAATAACAACCAAACCCTCCCACTGCACACCTAGAGAGGCTTCCCATCCTGTGTCTTTGCCTCAGAGCAGCTTAGCACAGGCCACCAAAAATCCCAATTTGTGTCTAGCAGATAACACACTAGACTTTTTTTTTTTTAATTTCTCTTTTTTTCCTCACCTCCGCCTGGGCCACCTTGAAGGGAATCGCTCTCTTCATGTGCTGCTTGGTGATGCCACTCCAGCGTGTCCGGTAGTCCATGATGGGGAGCTCGGGCCGCACATACTTGTCATAGATGACGTCCCCCTCGTAGTTCACCACGGAGCAGCGTGCCAGCTCGCTCAGCCTGCCCTGAGGGCCGGTGCCCACCATCTCACAGTCAATGGCCACGTACTTGCCCGGGCGCAGGACCAGGGAGGACGTTCGCACCTTGTTCCCCTGGGACAGCAGCACGGAGTGGTGCCTGGCTATGCTGTCCGGAGAGGCCGATGGCGACAGGGAGGCAGATACCGCCCGTTTGGGCTTGGGGACCTTGCCACAGCGCAGTGTAGTGGTACCGTTTGCCTTGGTGACAGTGGCGTGTGCCTCGGACCCCTCCACGGGGGTCTGACTGCCCCGGTGCCCACGGGGGCTCAGCAGCCCCTTCTGCTCCAGCAGCGCCCGGCGCTCCATGAATCGCTGGTGCTTACGGCTCTTCTTCTTGCTGCAACCCTGCGGCGAGCCGGGACCCCTGGGGGGCTCAGGGGTGCCGTGCAGGGTGGGCGCGGAGACCTCCGGGGCGGGCAGCAGCGGGGTCATCTGCCCTTTGCCAGGTGGCATCCCTGCTGGGGCGTGCACAGGGGCGCATGAGTGCCAGGCAGCCCCCATGCACCTCTGTCAAAAAGGACGCGCATACCCCACAGCAACCCCCCTGGCACAGACAGGAGTCATGGCGCGGGGGAAGGGCGGAGGGGAAGGGGGGGCATATATACACCCTGTCCCCACGCCTTTGCCCCTTGTTGGCCGGTCCCAAGCGGCCCCATTCCCAGTCCCAGGAATCCTACCGATCCGCAGCCCCCCTGCCCACTCCATGACGAACCCCCCAATGTCCTGTCTGCCCATTGCTCGGGGCCCTCCCTGCCTCGCTCCCGGCCCTGCCCGCCCTATGACCCACCCGCAGGCCCGTGCCGGCGCCGCTGCCCGCCCCCGGACCCCCCTGTACCCATTCCTGTCCCCTGCCCCCGCTGCTGTCCCCCGTCCCGGTCCCCGCTCCTGACCGGACCCGGCGCGCTCCCCACGTGTCCCTCCCGGAAGCCGCCGCTCACACATGCCCGGGCAAGTCCCGCCGTGGCCACGCCCCCGACCCCCCATTGGCTGGACGGGGATATTTTGCATACGGGGGCGGGGCTGGTGGAGCCCCGGCTATAGCGCGGGGTGGGCGGGATTGGGAATGAATGGGGAATTTGGGAATGCGTGGGTGACGTGCCTTACATCCCAGATCCGAGTGCTGCTCAGGGCTTCAATCCTGTCCCAGCTCTGTCTCCGGTGGGCAGGGACACTTCAGGGTGGTGGGTTTCGGGAGTGGGATACAGTTTTATGCGTGTTGTGCGTATTTATGCATAATTTGCCAACAGAGTCTTACCAGCCTCAAAATTGTGACATAATTACCATAGTGCACGCGAAACAAAAGTACTCGGGAAGTATATTCATTACTCTGGCGCAAGGTCATTGTTTTAGGAGGCCAACTATGGCAATCCAGTTTACCTCTTGTATTTTGGAGGGTGCTTTTTTATTTTGGGGTGCGCAGCTCCGTGCCCTGGAGCGCAGCCTGGCACTGCAGTTCCCCCTGTGTATTTCCTGCGGTGCAGCGCTGGCCGGGTGGGCATCCCTTCTCCTGCCAGCGGGGTGGGCTGAGGCACCAGCAGCGCGGGGTTTGCATCCTCCAGGCTGTGCTCCCCATGGTTGTGGGGGGCAGCTCTGGCCAGGGCTTGGGTGAAGGTGGGGTTTCAGACCTGCCTCTCGTTGCTTCACTCTCAAGGCTCACCAAAGCAACGTCGGAGGTGGTCAGAAATGGAGAAGGGCCGCAGGCAGCCCCAGCCACCAGCTTGTCCCAGCGCCTCCAGCATCGCCGCAGAGGCCGTGCACCCTAGGGCAGACTGTGACTTGTTGTGGTGGGATGAGCCATACAACAACAAAATCACTAGTCTTCCAGAGGGAACCAGGCACCACGTCCATCCTTGTCCCACCGGGCCCCGCTCTGTGTGTTCCCTCTCCGTGCCACTCGTGAGACTCATGCGGATGCAGGACAAGTGTTCTCACGCTCCATCGTTCCCCTTCTTCACCACCCATGAGCTTCTTCAGCCTGGTCAGGAAGAAAAGATTTAGATCACCCTGTGATTTATTTTTTCGTATTTCTTTTATGTTTTTCTTTTGGTCAGTAAACCTCTTCCTTAAATATGTTGCTCTGTGTTTTGCATCTACTGCTTCTGTCCCTGCTGTTCAGCTAATTAATCCCCCTTTAATAAGTCATTCAAGTGTCCCATAATACCTTGCTGGGGAGCCCTGGCAGGTCTCTATGTAGAAATTTATACTGTTTTCTGATGTTTTTGCTGAAACTGTGCATTAACAGCTCCTGGGGATGGTTCATTTGGTATTCCTGGGCCTCTTTGCCCTGCTTTTCTCCCCGTGTGGGTGTGAGCTGACCATCACCACAGGAGTGATGGGCCGTGATGTGAGGGAAATGGGCTTGCATTTCTGATAGTATTTCTCCACCAGCTCTGGCTAGACAAGGAGGTGGTGTCACTGGCTGCTCTTCTCCCTCACACCCTGTATTGAGAGGAAAGGTTCAAGTGCCTCAACCATTCCTGGTTGACAGCTTCTCCTGGGACACACTGCTGTTCCACTCCTGGGTCTGTTCACTCTGGGCTTGTCCACAACAGACCCATCCATCTCCCTTCCTTTCCCAGGCTGTGTATTTTGCAAGTGGCACATGATTCTCTTTGGCAGTGCAAAGTTTTAGCTGTACCCTCATGACTACAAAGAAACCCCAACAGGAGAAATTATGGCATGTGAGGAGGAAGGGAAAAGCTCTTTCTGCTTTCCCAAGATGACCAGGCTTAGGAAACAAGATAGTCCAGAATGGACGGGAACAATACTGTCATTTTTCTCCACTACCCCAGATACAAGGATAGAGGTGAAAAAAAATCAAAATATCTTTTTGTGGGTCCATTGGTGTGCCGTGGCCTCCTGTGATACCACTGACCCCTGGGTCATCTGAGGATGGTTCTCACACTGTAGATGGTTCTCCCCTCAGCAGAAGCCTGGTGCCGAACAGGGATGCCACTCACCTCCATAAGGTCCCGTGGCCATGCTGGGGGTGGCTGGTTTGACACTAGATGGTAAAAATCCCATTTCAGATGTGGCAGATGAGCTGAGATGAAGGCAGAGCACGCCAGAGCCCAGGAGAGGTTTCTGCGGTGTTTGCACAATTTGAAATAATAATGAAATCTGTAAAACTCTGGGTAGAGCACGACTAGAATAACAGGCTAAATTTGTCAGATGAATAATTTACTAGAAGTGATTGGCCACGCTCCAAGTGAGATGAGCACCAGCCTGGTCTCAGGCTGAGAAGCCCGGGTGTCTCTGTCCTCAGCTGGGAGCTGGTCCCTCTCCTGCCAACTGGTCACTGCTCCTGCCATAAAAGCTGGTCTCCAGCCAAGGTGCCTGTTCCCAGGTCATCACTGCCCAGGGCTACAGGGATTCCTGCAGAGCTCCCAGTCCCCTCCACAAAGTGTCTGCTGTTTATTTTCAAGGTGCTGCTTTGCAGCGTGGAGGTGGTGGCAGTGGGTGTCTGTCACTGGCTCCAGGCTTGTGGACTCACCCATCCTGTCTCTTTCCTTTCTCCAACCACTTCTCTGTCCTTGGCCATGGTGCCAAGCGGATGGAAGAACAGACGCATCTTGACATTTGGGATGGGGAGGGAGATGAAGTCCCAGTGCTGAGAGGAGATAACGATGCAGTCTCAGCAGGCAATTAATGTGATCATGTTTATGAATGCGGATCAGTAATTCCAGGTAAACTCCCCAAGAGCAGTGCTGCAGGCAAACAAAGCCTCCTGCCCACCCAGAAGCCTGCCAGCGGTCCCCACCAGCGCCAGCACGTTCCTGCTGTGACTCTAAACTGCCTCATTTCCTACTGCCAGCCTGGACACGCATCATTTTGTCTCCTATTACCTCAATGCCAGAGCTTGTCTTAACAGTGTTGGTTGCACCATGTCCTCCTGGACCTCTCTGTTCCCTCCCTGCCAAGGCTGGGTGGGAATGAGGAGCTCAGGTATAGGTTGACTCAGAGAAGGCAGCAAGGACCCAGCTTTGCCTCCATGGGTGATGAGGGACTGCTTCATCATCTTGGGCTTTGGAGGCTGTGTGGTGCATCCCCATCACCCGTGGTTGGGGCACCCCGCCAGGGCTCCCCATGCTGCTCCCATCACTCTTGTGGCAGAGCTTGTTTGCATCCACCAGCATCCAGAAGATCAAACAGAAGCTGGAAAGCTACAGAAATAGGCTGGGGCAGTGACTGATCCCTTTCTGGACCTGGTTTTCTTTAAGGAAAGAAAGTCTCATCATGAAGGGAGCACCTGGAAACACCACGACCATCCTTTGGTGCAAGGGCCCGACTCTGGCAGCCAGTGCTGCCTGGCTGAGGTGTCACTAGCTGGTGACCTGAGTCCACCAGCATGAGGATGTCCGAGCAGACAGGCACCGTGTCACTCCCTGGCCTTTGCTGTGATGGGTCCATAGCAGAGGTCCAGCACAGGGATCTCTGTGGAACCCTCCGTTGCCATGCTGAGTTCCCCATCCTCAGCTTCCCACCTTGAGCCCACTTGTGCAAAACCTCCAGGAGACTTTATTCCTGGCTTTATTTATTTATATCCTGGCTAAGGATGGGGATGGACTGTGTGCAAGAGCACCCAATCAGCCTTGGAGACTACTCAGTGACAGAAAGTCCTGCTTGAAAGGCTTTCCCTTGGATCACTGAGAGCCACCCTATTTCTCTGACACCTCCTCCAGCGCTCCATGTGAACTGCCTGTATCCCTCCACCATGGAGAGACCTCCTCCTCAGCCATGTCCTGGAGGGTGTCAGTGCTCCAGGGATGCTGCCGGGGTTAAGGAGGGATGTTCCCAGAGCAGGAGGTGAGGGTGGAGGATGCTGCCATACGTCTCCTCCCTTGCTCCACGTTTTCTGGCTCATCCCCAGGAGAGCAGTAAGCAATTACGGGCCACGCGGAAGCTTCATTATTGCCCTGTCGTGGCCTCGTTTGACGAGATGTTTTATTGCCAAACTTATTAAAAGTGAAACGTTCGGTTTCTGCGCAGCAATTTCCTGTCTGCAGTGATAAGCCAGGCTTTGCCTGCTGTGTAATAAACAGTTATTTTTATGTACGGCCCTGGCTGGGGTGACAAGGGGGGGAGAGGGCCTGGCTTGTGTTAATTGCATTGGTTAATGGGATCTATATTGGGAGCGATGTGTGAGGAGGTGTGTGTCCTCCTCCTGCCACACTCTGCAACAGAGGTGGCCCTCCGGTGGTTTCATGCTCTGGGTGCTGGCAGTGGGGACTGTGCAGGGTCACCTCCCTGCAGCACAAGGAACAAGAGGGATTAGTCTGAAATCCCCTCACCTGCCTCATCTTAGCCCCTTGTTACAGACCGAGCAAATGAGGGACCTGCTGTGCAACCCTCTGTTGTGCGACTCCATCCCATGCAAGGGCTGCCCTTGACCTCCACTGATTCCACCCCTGCAGGAGGCTGGAGGGACCTCCAGATCCTTGGGACTTTGCTTCAGCCTCCCCAGATCCTCCCATCTGCCCAAGAACCACTGTGCCAGCAGTGGCATTTGCAGGCGATACCGGTGACCGAAGCCCAGACCATCCACCACCACCTCCCACTGTCTCTCCTTGGGTGCTCACAGCAGGCAGGTGCTGGAGAGGAGGCAGCAGGAGCTGTAGATTCAACAGGCACACCAATGTCAGAGAAAACCTGTGTCACTGCTGGGCTTGGACGAGCAAAAATCTGACAAATATCAGCAAAGCTGATAAATATAGTTTCATTTTGTCAGAAACAAAATGTCCCCATTAGGTGTGCAGTCTGTATTTTGGTTTAATTACATCGTTTTAATACATTTTGAAAGGAAACAGCTTTTTAAAATGCAAGATGTCAAAACTGCATTTACAAAAATCCTGATTGCCTCTTTTTTTTTTTTTTATTTTAATTTTTCCAGACCAGGCCAAAGCTATTAGTGGAACTCAAGCTGAAACTGCTTAACTTTCCCCAATAAACAATTTGTCAGAAAAATTCCTCCTGGCTCTGGGAGATCTGTTCATTATTTGTCAGCAGTCAAAACCCTGTTGGGTATTTCCCATCTGACTTCTTTTCTTAACAGCAGCTTTATTGGTCTGGGAATTAACAGCGGAAGATGCGATACTTGCTATTCATTGCAGTCATCCCAAATGCCACTCATCTCATCAGGCCACGGCTCCACAAAGCAGAAGCCCCTCTCCTTTCTCCAATGCATCATTTTTTGGTAGCCATGTGGTATTTTAGCCCCAATTTCCTCCCTGCATCCTCCTGATCCTTCAGCGTGCACCAGTATCCCCAGGCTTGGAACTGCATCAGGTCCCCCCATCCCTATCCCCCACATCCATTCCCATCCCTGCTGCCCATCTCAGCCTCTTGCTGGGCAAACTCCCTCCACCACCAGTTTGGGCCCTCATTAATTTGTATTGCAGCGTGTGTCGCGGGCTGATGTGTAATTAGAGCTCCTGAAGCCTGTCTCATGCTGTAATTGCCATGACAGGGGCCACAGCATATCCGCTTGTTAATTAGTAAACCACAATATCCCGGGGGCTCGTTGAGAGCCGCCTTAATTGTATTTCAGCTGGAACAGAGGGATAATTACCCTTTGCTAGCGCTGCCACTTTTAAATTCTTTAAAAAAAAAAAAAAGAAAAAAAAAGGAAGGAAAACCCAAGTTGAGCTTCTCCCGCTTGACAGCCACCACTTCTCCCTTTGGCTGTCCAGGGACCTGGATCTGTCCCTAGGTTGAAGGGGAAGGGCCGTGGAGCTCAGTGTGTTGGGGACAAGATGCCGAGAGCTTTGCATGGGGACACACTCAAACAAACTGGTGGTGACTGAGCTGCCCCTGCTCATGGGACTCTGCTGGGAACCCTGTTTGCAGATGCAGGCTGGGACTCTGCTGGGAACCCTGTTTGCAGATGCAGGCTGGGACTCTGCTGGGAACCCTGTTTGCAGATGCAGGCTGGCTTGCTGGGAGTGCTGTTTGCTGGGAATCCCACCCTGGCCAGCGAGCAGCCCCCCTGGCATCACCCCCTGGCACCACCCAGGCTCCCTGCATGGCTGGTTGGGAAGAACAGCCTGTGTCCAGGCAGGAGCGAGCCAAGGCGTCCAGTCTTCCTGTCAGACAGAAGGGCTGCAGACCCCTCAAAATGCAATAGGAGCTCCTGGGAGCTGCATAGGGGAGCTCTTGCAGGGCTCGGTGTAATCGTGCACTGCTGCCAAGACTGCACTTGTGTTCCACATCGCTGACACTCCTGGAGCACTGCTGCTGAGCAGGACCTTGGTTCTGGAGGTCTCTGCTCCTACAAACCCTGTGACAGTGTGGACCCAGCCTGCTTGGCTTTAATGGAGCCCAGAGGTGGATAATCGCCCTTCTCAGTTCCTTTCTTGTCAAACCTCACCTCACTGAGCAACTGTGAATCTTCTGGGACCTGGTTAAAGCTTTTTGCTCCATGGGAAGGATGTCCCTGCAGGGTATGAGTGTGTCTGTGTCTGTGGTAGAGGTCCTAGGGGGAACACAGGGCTTTGGTGGGAGATGAAGGAGGTGCTGAGGCTCATCCTCACCCTTACGTGGGTACCACAGGCTCTGGAGCTCCTCTGCAGGGGAGCTATTATCTGGTCAAAGATCTTTGGGGAAGGTTAACCTGTGAAGAGAAGCTAACGTGTGACATCCGTCCCTTTTCCTATGTTTCTTCCTGAACTGACACAAATAGCTCAGCCACCATCAGCCCTGCTGACGATTCCTGCTGTTCAAAAAATCGTATAATGGACAACTGGCCTTCAGGACCTGGTTTGTGAATTGGCTTAAATAACAGTCCTGACTCTCCTCTGGGAAGCCACATGGAGGTCAGCCTTGAAGAAAAGATCAGTACAGCGGCTCCAAGCATTAGTAAAAAAGCATGACTGAAGCAAAGAGCCTTGAACATAATTACAGCCTAAGAGGTGCGATGGGAACTTGACGACCTGAAGCCATCTCTTGGACTTTAGTGCAATCAACAGATTGACACCGCTGGGTCCTGAAGGTTGGTTTTTGGAAGCCATGCACCAGGGTTGAATGCCAGAGCAGGCAGAGAAGCAGCACAGGTGCCTGTTCCAAAGACCGGAGCTAGGAAAAGGTCTCAAATGCCATGGAAGACCAGATGGAGGCAACCACTGGAACGCTCCGCATGTAATTGAGGGCACTTTCAAGGGTGAGCATGAGGTGGCTGCCCACATCCACGATGCTCCCGCTGCTGCCATGCAAGTCACTGTCATTAGAGCTGGGGATGGAGTTTATAGTTGAGTAACCACAACAACTTTGCACAAATTAAACAACATACTGCGGGTTAATTAGATTTCTTACCGCTGCCTCCATTAACTTAGCCCTGTCATCTGCTGTCAGAAGTGGATGGGGCCCCTTTGAAATTCATAGGCATTATCACCAGGAGATGGGGATTGCTAAGTCTCTCTCTGGGCAACCATACCAGTGTGGGCACGGGTGGCCACCTCTTCTTGGAAACTTCTTAGTGCAGCAGATGAGACCGGGTAGAGAGATAGTTGTCCTCCACCAGCACAGGGGCTGGGCTGGATCTCCCCAGCTGGCATTTCAAACCCAGCTTCTCCTAAAATATTCTTTAAGAAAAATAGTTATTTTTGCAGTGGAGTCTCTCTCATTATCCCATGGGGTGTCATCTGAATACAAATAAACAAATGAGACCCCTTCAACAACATCTGAGAATGTGGCCTCATATTTTTAAACCAATTTCCTTCGACCGTGTCAGGGCCTGTTTTGTGTTTGCTTGACAATTATGTGGCTAATGAGGACAGCCACGGTTACATCAGGCAGGATTAGGAAGAATAAGGCATCAAATGTTGCAGTGCTTAAAACAACTGCTAACTAATGGAGGCTTGGAGGGCATGTCCTGGGGCCAGGTGGCTTCTCACAGGGATTCTGGTGCTGTTTGGAAGGAGATGGAGCAGGCAGCAGGCAGGCTGTGGGTCCCTGCATGTTGGCTGTGCCCATGAGAAATAAGAAGGTTGAAATATTTAGGGAAAGCAACACCAAGCACATGACCCTGAGGTTGTCCCATGGGAGCAGAGACAGACATGAACGTTCTGACGGAGAAGGAGGCACCAGCCAAGTGGGAGCACCTTTCAGAGCTCAGCAAAAAGGGGTCAAAAGCAATAGGGGAACTGAGCCTCATCACTGAGATCAATGAGAAATTGGTATTTTAGATGAAACCTTCCCATCCTGCCTCTCTGACAGTCAGCACAGAGCTTTGTGCAGTGTTTCGAAGATGGCTAAGGACATCTTCCACCCCCCGAAGATGGTGAGGAAGGAAAGCAGGGACAATGTCTGGTGCTGCAGTGAGACCCCACTCCCTGGGTCATGTGGGAAGACATGCACAGCCAGCCGTAGCCTTCAGATGCCTCCTCCCAGCCACCTCTCTGCCAGCTCTCCCTCTGCCTGCTCTGCCATGACGATCTCTCATCGATCAATTGTCCAGATTCTCCCTCGCGTGCCGGACAGCTGCGCCACTGCTCCCAGCAGGAGCCCTCGGTCATGTTCAGTGAATTCCTACAACCCCAGCACCCCATGCAGCTCTGCTAGGAGAGCAGCCAGTGTGGCTGTGCTGCAGCCCAGAGGTGCTTTGTTTATTCCCCTTTGGACCCTCATCCTCCTGAACTCTTACCCTGCATTTCGGCTGTGTCTTCTACAGAAACCTCCCAGCTGAAGTGAATGAGGACAGGTTCACCTGCAGGTGGATGGATGCACAGCCATGACTGTGGCAGAGGTGCCTCCGTATGTCTGTATGCAGACCTGAGCAGGAGACTGTCCAGACACAACAACCTCATGATCAAGATGTAAACCACCCTTAAACCACGATTCTGTGCCAGCCCTCTGATGCACCCTCAGGTAGGATCTTGTGACAGCAGGGCACAGAGCTGAGCATCGCATCCTCACATTTCTCATCCTCCCTTGCCAGTGCCATCAGGGAGCTTAATCTCAGTTTCCAGTGGTTTACCAAGTCATCCCAAAGTCTAGGGGACAAGGAGAAGCACACACAACCCACGGAGATACCCTAAACCCTCTTGCTGACTCTGGTCTATGCCCAGTCCCAGGGTCTCAGCCCAAGCCCAGGCTGCAGACCTCAGCCCTCCAAGCACCATGCTTGCCCCTTTTCTGCCCGTGCTATGGCCACCCCACCTGTGCCTCCACCCACCTTCCTGGAAGAAGATGGCACATGTGCTAAAGAACCTCCCTTGAGCACAGCCACTGAATTACACTCCAGATGACTAATTCACACCCTAATTGGTGTGGAAACGAATGCCAGAAAGTGCTGGAATACTGAGAAGTGAAGCTCTCCATCTTGGTTTCCTTCAGGGAAATGGTCTTAATTAAGTGTCTTGCAAACAGAGATAGTTTCCAACTACATGTTGAAACAGGAATCAGGGTGGAGGGTGCAGCTGAGAGCGGCATATTCTCCTTGCTGAGTCCACTTGGCCATTGTAAAGCTGATCCAGGATGCGGATTCCTCAGAGCTCGGGATCCCAGGGGCTTAGCCAGCCATGCCTAGATATATAGGACATCTCCATGGCCCTTGCACATCCTGTAATGTTCTGCCTTCCCATGGACACATTACCATTTTACCAGCGCAGGCTGTATTGACTCCAGTGGTGTTGACTCCATCCCTAGGATCCCCACCAGTGTTTGCATTACGGTTGTTCAAGTTCTGTGTCACCCATTAATCAACATGAGGCTCTCCGTTGGGGCTTTTTCTGGTTGTACTTGCTCTGACAAGCAATAGAATCCCTACTCCCCATTAGTGGGTGGTCTCAGCCATCCCACACATCTGGCACCCTTTCCTGCCCTGCCAATGGGAGCATGCCAGGAGGGGTTGCACATGGCAAGCAAATTGGATTGGCCTTGTGTCACTTTGCTGGGCATGCTAGAGCCCATGGCAATGTGTTGGCACCATGGGAGACACCTGATGACCCCTGGCACAGGTGGAAAGGGGACTCTGGGGATGCAGACTGCCACGGAGAGCTGGCGGACCTGGCACTGCTGCCTTCAAGAGCATGGCTGGCATTGAGACGCCCCAGCCCCTTCCCCATGGCCTCGCTGTGCACAGCTGTTCCCTTAGAAATAGCTGTTGCCATGGTTTTTCCAAAGAAAACACATCTCTCCCCCCCCCTTCCCCACCACCACTCCCCACCGCCTTAACCTTGTGACAGCAGTGATGACGTGGCTCCCTAAGAAAGGCCACTTCATGTAACTATGGTAACAATTAGCTTTCTCTTGATTTTACCTCGGGGGTGATGCTGGGGAGAGGGACCCAGAGGTGCTGTCCTGGAGTGGGTGCTTTCCCTGGCCTTGCACCTAGAGCCAGGGCTGGCATGTGCCAGCTCACTGCTGCAGCATCCCAGGCAGGTGCGTCATTCGGACACGGGGATTTCTGTAGTCCCCCTTTATCTCAGGTGCTGGGGACAATCCCCCCATGTCTGGTGTAGCTGGAAGTGCCCCAGGACCCTACACTAGCCCTAAGCATCTCAGCAAGGCTCTGTTGGCCTCTGGCAGAGGACAGTACAGGGAGCTCGGGGAAAGCATCCCCCAAAGCAGAAGAATGGTGGGAGCATCTTCATCCCCCAGGCTCACTCCAGAAACACGGGGACAGGCAGGGGGGGAAGCAGCCAGTTGTGCCAGGGAAACATTGGGAGCAGGCTGAGATTTCTGGACTGGGAGCACGGCAGGGGCATCCGTAGCCTGAACAAGAGGTCTGCAATGGTGCCTCTGCTCCCAGCAGCAGGCAGGTAAACACCATGCGAAGCCGCTCCTTAGGTACATCAGAGTCACAGCTGCTGACTGCAGCAACTAAAATAAGCATTTTCCTGCTTTTTATTCCTCTGAGCCCAGCAGAGCCCACTCAGCACCAGGAGCGGAGCTGGAGTCTATTCTTAGCTCTGCAGGGAAGGGAGCGGGAGTCCCTGCGCTGCCGCCCTGCAGGGCTGGGGGCTGCCGGGTCCCAACCCCTCACGGTCCCCAGGAGCCTGGCGAGACCCCAGGGTGGCATCAAGGCAGGAGGGACCGCACTCCAGTGGGGACAAAGTCCTACTTTTTAGCCAGGGAGGAGTTAGGGAGACAGTGGGAGGGAGGGATGCCCCGGCACCTCTCTTCTCAGCATCACTGCAGGATTTGGCATCCCTGAAAGAGAGGGTGCAATGCAGGTGGCTCTGAAAGGAGTCCCTGCTCTTGCAAAACTGCTCTTCTGCCTGGGTGTGGGGAGCTTGGGGGAGCCTCAATTCACAGCTCCTGCTGTCTCTGGGGATGGGAGATTTAAGGAGTCCGAGCTGAGAGTAACCCTTTGTCCAGTGCTGTGCCAGAATCGGACTTGCTTTGCTCAGCCATGAGGTGCTGCCTCTGCCCACCCCAACACTTCCCACTGGTTTCTGGCTGCAGAGCACTGTGGCCAGGGAATCAGGGAGCCACTGGCCATCAGCATCGCACCATCCCACACTGCACTGGAGGCTCTGCTTCAAAATGTGGGAAGATTTGGTGTGACTTCCAAGCTGGTCTCCAGGACCACCAGTCAGAGTGCAGGGAGAAAATCACTCATCCTGGGCACACTGTGGCCAGTCCAGCACTCAGCTCTGCTCTCCATCCCAGCTTCGTGAGGAGCAGGGGAGGATGGGGCGTGGGCAGGGATGCAGCTGTGCATGGGGGGCCATGGGGAAGAAGCCCCAGCTCCATAGCAACAGGTACTCTCCACGTAATGGAGTCCTTTCCGCTTGGCCTCCGCAGCCGCCAGCCTTATTCACATGGCCATAAATAATTCAATTTTCTCATTCACACACATGAATGCTGCGGGCCGGGGCTCCGGGTGCGCTCAGCCTCCATCTGTCTTGGGGGGAAGGGGGAGGCAGGGCCTGATAATAGACTCCAGCATTTGTTTAACATGGATGAGTGTGGCCAGATGGCCTGGGGACAGGAGGAGGGAATGGAGAGGTGGGAGGTGAGGGATGCTCCAGGGTGCTGCTGGCACTCTGAGCCTCCCCTGCTCGAGGAGGGGAGGAGAGCAGGGGACTGTCATGGGGATGAGCTATGACACCTCCAAATCAACTCTGGGACCTCCAAACCAGCCTTGTAGATGTGGATTTTTCGGCTGGGAGTGGGTTAGGTGAGTTCCAGGAGCCCTTCCCCTCACCATGCCTTTGCTGCCTTCCTGACAGGGAAGAAGGAATGGGAGAAGCATTGGGCTGTGCTGTGCTGAGGATCGCCCTGATCCCTGGTGAGATCCTGTCTCAGCACGCTCTGGGAGCAGGGGAGTCAATCTATAATTGAGATAATTTAGTGGGAGATGGTGAAGGGGAAGTGACAAGGGTTGCTGCCAATCACTGTTATATCCCACACTGCCGGGTAAGGGCCAGCAGTCCCCAAAATAACCCCAGAGAATAAAAACCCCAGTGATGGAGACACATGGCAGCTTGCTGGTGCAATTAGCAGGATCTGGGCCATCCCCTGGCAGGGGCACAGCAGGGCTGGCAGGAGAAAACAAGGGAATTAGCAGGGTTAAGAGGTTGTGCTGGAAAAGCCTGCGTGTCACTGCTGAGGAACTGGTGCTTGTTGCATGCACATGCGGAGCCAGGCTGGGAGGTGAGGGATGCTGGCTACTGCCTGGTGGCATTGGTTCCTCACCTTTCCTCCCTGTGGCTTGGGCACAGTCCAGCCTAAAGCATGCCAAGGGCAGCACGAAAACTGGCACCTTCATCCCCTCTTGGTGTTTGATCAGAGGGAGCCATCACCCTGGCACACAGCAACATCCTGAGCCTTGGGTGGGCTCAGACCCTGACGAGAAAACACAGACCAGGGAGGAGCCTTGAAGGTGGAATTGGTCACTTCACCTTAGCTCTGCCTCCTGTGGGCAAAGGGTTGGGTTCCTCATCACCAGAGTGAGGTCCCAACCTCATTCTCCACCCAGACAAATCCCTGTTGGAGACCCCATCCCTGTTTAAGACAGTAGCAAACAGACACTTAGCTTCAAGTGCAGGAACCATCTCAAACTGAAGCCTACAATGCTGGCAGAGGGAATTTGGATGATGCCAGAAGAAGGATCAAAAAAAAGCCTGAACTCCAGCAACATTATCCATCATCAGCCTTGGAAGAGTTTCCCCTGAGGGAATGGGGGAAATTGGAAGCGCCTGCCAGGGGGAGCTGGGAGCGTAACCAGCTCATGTGCCGGCATTCCCTGGTTCCACGTATTGGGGTAGGACACGTGTGTGTGTGTGTGTGTGTGTGTGTGTTTGGGTGCCCTCACACACAAGAGCTCTTTTCTGATTACAGGCTCTGGCAGGATTTTTGAAGCAATAAAAGAAGGCTGGCTACATAGTGCATCCCTGGACCATCGGGCTCAGACAGCCACTACTCCACAACTCCTCCCGCGTGTTGTACATCCCCTGCCTGCTCCATGTGTTCATCTGCATGAGCCAGACCCCACATCCTGTGTCTGTTCAGTTCTGCTTGCACCTTTTAGAGCCACCGGAAAAACAGACAGCCCTCACCCATGCCCATCTACTATTAAATTAGCTCCGGCTTTCCACGGCTGCTGCTCAAGCAGCCTCATCCCCATGAAAGGTGCAGGGAGGGGGTGAGCCTGACTGCACCTGGGAGCGAACACCCTAAACAGCCCTCTGCTACAGACCCTGCACCCAGCCCAAGCTTTCCCTGGTAGCTGCCCATGGAGAAGCAGCCTCAATCTCCCCAAAGCCCTCCAAAGTAAGGTGAGTCCGCCGGGGGCTGCCCCGTGCCACGCTGGGGTGCTGAGCACAACCAGAGCTCCCCAGTTTACAGAAAGCACTCATGGGGTGTGCCCATGGCAGCAGTGCAGGGAAAGGTGACAGAGCATCACAGGGGGCTGCAGGATTTCCCCCGAGATCTCCCAGGCTGTTGCTGAGAGGTCCAGGATGTGTCCCTGCGCTTCTGCTGCTACCAAGTGGGCAAACAACAAGGCCACCCAGGCAGAAATTTCCACCTGTCAGACAATTCACATGTTGCTTCTTCCACCCAAAACCGAGGCCCAGCCTAATCCGTCTGCATCTTTTGTGGGATGGATGGCAAAAACATGCTTTTTCCTTAAGCTCCCAGCACTGCAGGAGCGGGATGCAGACAGCCTGACTCTAGCAGGACCCCAGGGTACCAGGGGCATCCACATCCCTGGGTTTGCTCAGGTCATCCAGGATGGACCACAGCATCGTCCCCTGCCCCTCCTAGCCCATGTCCCCCTGCCAGCTGTCCCTGGAAAGGCTGCAGAGGCAGCCCAGGCTACTCGCTGTGGGGTTTGCCCAGGTTGCATTGCTCCCATGACAGCCGACCCTGTGGGACCAGTGGCTCTGTAGCTGTTGGGAAGCCACGCAGACTCCAGTGGATATGGATCTGCAGGAAGCTGTGGGCTTGGGAAGACCCTCAAGGATTGTGTGGTGGGAACTGCTGAGCAGTTTGGCAACTTGCACAGTCACCACTGGGGTATGTCCAGTGGAACAGGTCACAGCCTTCCTCTGGCAGACAACACACCCCCCAATCCCTGCACACACAACTCCACCCTGCTCTTCTCCAAGCCTCTCAGAGACCCTTTTTCTACCTCACTCCCTGCCCACACATCCGAGTGACACCAAACAGAGCCACTTACCTGCCACTCGCCCCATTGGAACTGGAAGGACAGTGGGACAAAGCCCTAGGGATAGGGCAGAGATGGTCCTTCCGTCCCCTAAAACAAGGAGGGCAGCTCCTCTCCTCCTGCCCTTGCCTGCTCCTACAGCATACACCATGGCCCCTGGCATCACCCGTGGCCCTTCAGGGCTTGGCCATGGTGGGTTTCAGGTGCACGACCTGGTACCAGCTCTGAGGGTCCCCTTCGTGAGGACCACTGCAGGGACAAAGAGATGCTCAAGGTTCATTCCAGAGAGCTGGCATAGATGGAAGGCAGATGCCCACTGGTAGTCTGGGAATGCCGGCTGACAAGGGATGCAGACCCTGTAGAACCCCCAGCACCCTCCGTGCTATCCGAGGCAGGAGCATCCCCTTTTTACAAGAAGGAACATGCCACCTCAGGGGTTTTGTTGTCCCAGGGTTTGCTCTGTCTTCTGTCCAAGGTGGGGGTACACCATCCAGCCTTTGGATTCCCAGGGGATCCCTCCAGGCTGCAGCCCCAAACGCTGCCGGCAGCGCTTGGGGCGGCAGCCCAGCGGGGTCCCCAGTGGGACAGGAGGGCACGGAGCGCAGCCTTACCTTGGAGAAGCCTCTACCGGGAAGGGATACGGGACCAGCTTGGGATGCCCCGGTCCCGGGAGAGCTGCAGTGATGGAGGCAGAGGATGCGGGGATGAGGTGGGATGTGACGGATGAGATAAGGTGGAGGAGTGGATGGGTGGGTGGGTGGTTGGGTGGATGGATGGTCGGTCTGGAGGCTGCAGGTTACCGCTCTCAGGTGCGGAGACAATAGCCAAGGCTCCTGTTGCTGCTGCAGACTGTCTCTTTAAACCCCTCATCAGCCCACAGGTGGCCCTGTCACCACCGTGGTCATCCATGACGTCATCGGGAGGGAGGGAAGGAGAGGAGGAGGAGGAGGGGGGAGAAACGCGATTCCCCTCCACAGCAAAAGTCCCCGAGCGCCCATGGCAACAGATCGCAAATGTCACTGCACATCAGCCGCGAGGAGACTGCCGCGGTGCCCCCCACGGGTGACACGGCGAGGGGACAGGGCTGTCACGCCATGGGTGGTACAGGGGACGTAGGGCTGTCACCCCCATGGATGGCAGCCGTGGACTGGGGAGGGGGGCAGGAGTGTCACCCTGTGATGGGTGTATGGCAGGGGACAGGGCTGTCCCCCCGTGATGGGTGTATGGCAGGGGACAGGACTGTCACCCCGTGATGGGTGTATGGCAGGGGACAGGACTGTCCCCCCGTGATGGGTGTATGGCAGGGGACAGGACTGTCCCCCCTATGGATGGCAGCCACGGACTGGGGAGGGAGGAAGGAGTGTCACCCTGTGATGGGTGTATGGCAGGGGACAGGGCTGTCACCCTGTGATTTGTATATGGCAGGGGACAGGGCTGTCCCCCCCACGGATGGCAGCCATAGACTGGGGAGGGGGACAGGGCTGTCCCCCCGTGATGGGTGTATGGTAGGGGACAGGCCTGTCCCCCCGTGATGGGTGTATGGCAGGGGACAAGGTTGTCCCCCCGTGATGGGTGTATGGCAGGGGACAGGGCTGTCCCCCCCCCACGGATGGCAGCCATAGACTGGGGAGGGGGACAGGGCTGTCCCCCCGTGATGGGTGTATGGCAAGGGACAGGACTGTCCCCCCGTGATGGGTGTATGGCAGGGGACAGGGCTGTCCTCCCGTGATGGGTGTATGGTAGGGGACAGGACTGTCCCGCCGTGATGGGTGTATGGCAGGGGACAGGGCTGTCCCCCCGCACAGGGAGCTGGCCGTGGGTTGAGCAGGTGGACAGCTCCAGCTCGCTCAGTGGGATGTGGAGCAGCTGGATGCGCCCCCAGCCCGGACACCCTGCAGGAGGGGTGGGTGCTGCTGTCCCCCTGCCCATGAGGGTGCTGGTCCCTGCCTGTCCCTGTGCTTAGGGGAGCCCCGTTCCCCAGCGGTGGCATCCACCCCAGCCGTCCCATGGGCACCCCAGAAGGACCAGACACCCCAGTAGCCCCCAGTTCATGCCCCTCTGATCCTGCCTGTGCTCAGCACATGCAATGGGGTGTTTTGCGAAGGTCAGGAAAGTTTTTGGAGGGTGTTTAAAGCAGGTCTTGCCTTCAAGCAGAGGCACCACCAGGAGCAAGAAAAGGGGTCCCAGTCCCATACCCAAAGACCCCAGACCACATCCTGATAGTGGTGATCCCATAAACAGCCTTCAAAATTCATCCAGTTCCATTCCAGAATGAGTCTCTGATGCCAGTTAAAATCAGAGCAAAGGATGCTTTGGTGGCAAAAAAAAGGTTCCCTTAGTGCTGTGGAAAGTCCACAAGTGCTGGAACCTGCAAACTTGTCTTTGATGGAGCCCAGTCCCAGTGAAACCTGCCCAGCATGGGGAAAGGGGCTGCAACTGGGGAGCCCTAAATGGCAGCCATGGTGGACAGGACCCGTTCACCCCATTTATGAAAATGTGCAAATGTGTACATGGATCCCCATGGAGTGGGAGCCCCAAACTCTGCAAATATGACTGAAGAAACTCCACAGACTTGGGGAATATTGTAAATATGCAAAATTCTAAATATTGTAAATATTCAATATTGTAAATATTGAATCATGTCCTCATTTTTGGAAAGATGAGATACGTACAAGGTCTCCGTCTGTTTCACTTGCTCTTTTCTCACACCAACAGGATTTTCCCCAGCTGAAGTTTGGCACTGCCATCATTAGGATGCTTCAACCTAAAAACACCCCACGGAGGCAGCTGGTTCATGCAGAACAGCGGCACTCATCCCTGCTTGTGGTGGGGCTTGGAGAGCACTGAGGCACCACCCATGGCTACAGTATTCCTCCTCACTCTTGTGCAAACTTCACCCTTTTTTTTAAAATATATATTAAAAATAATTCAGCTGAATTTTATTTTTCCCCACCCTCAGGAAAATGGAGAAGTTGACAGACACGGAGCCCAGTGGTCATGGGAGTGGGGTGGTGATGCTCAGGACCTGGAGGGTTTTTTCACTCCACGAGCATCCCTGTGAGGAGATGGTCCAGCTTTCCCCCACAGTGATTTCATGCTGGGAGTTGTATCTGGCTGGTGGGGTAGCCAGGATGGGAACAGCCTGCCCAGGTGATCTCCACAGCCCTGTTTTCTTTACACACCCTCTCTAATCCTGGGAGGGATCCAGAGCTGGGAGGCTCTTGGTAAACAGCCAAAGCGAGAGGGGTCCTTGCTTCAGGAAAAGGAAAAATTATCCACACCAGCTGAAATGGGCTGTGATTTATTGGGGTTTTTTTGGTTTTTTTTTTTTTTTTTTTTAATCCACCTGCTGGCTCTGGAGGAAGGGGCTGGGTGTGGATATGGCACTGGCAGGGCAGTGGTGAGGTTGGTGATACCATCCTGGTGCTGAGGCTTGCCGTGAAGGCACAGAGCATCCCTCTCCTTGTCACGCTGCTAAAGGGACATTCACCCAAACAAGCCCAGTGAGACCCAAAGCCATGGACACACAGCTGCTCTGTGAGGCTGGAGGAGTCCAGCAGCCCCCTGGACCAGCCCCAGTAACCTCTGTACTCATTCCCAGTAACCTCTATACCAATTCCCAGACAGCTCCATACCAGCCTGCAGTAACCTCCGTATGAGTTCCCAGTGACCCCCATACCAGCCCTGGGTAATCTCTGTACCAGTACTGTGGGTTCTAGGCAGGGGCTTGCCCTGTTCCTCTCGCCTGGGGACGTGCAGAGGGACACCCCACCTCCCAGCATTTGAGTGTGGGCACAGCCACATGTCCCCCAGTGCTGGACCCCCATGGGGTGGCACAAAATGCTGCAGGGGGTTCGAAATGTCCCAGGAGTCCTAAGCCCTCAACATCCATCTAGAGATGGGTTGGCACTCTGCCCCTCCACCTCCTGCCACCCACCTCAGGCCAAAATAATCCGGGATTAACTTTGCCCCCAGCCTTGTGCCACCAATGAGATCTATTGCATGTGATGCAAATCCCTGCCGATGGCTGAAACTGCTCCAGTGAGGGTCCTCCAACCTGCTCCCAAGCACCAGGGAGGGGGCTGTGTCAATGGGAAGGTTGCTGCAATGAAGTTATTAGCTCTGGAAGCACTAATTGCTGCTGTATTAATGTCTCTTTTGTCCAGTGAGCTGCCTTTCGGTGTGTGTGCGCCAGGCGGTTGTTTTCATGCCAGCTGCTGTGTGGTTGGATGTTCTTTGGTATTTAGTTTGATCCTATTAAGGTGGATCTCAATTAATTAGGCAGGAGGCAGAGAGACAAAGAGGGACACCGGTGCCATCAATTTTAGTCTTGTCATCACGCCTTCTGCAACCAGGAGACAGTGGGGAAAGCAGGAAGGGACACGGGGTATGGCTGGTGGGCGTGGAACCAGTGGGAGATGGGAATGGGGCAGGCAGGTGGGGTGGCAATGGGTTTCTCCAGAGGGTTCCCTGCCCACTGCTCGGGAGTGCCAGGCATTCTGCCTTCCCTCATCCCTGTGGGGAGGCAGGTGCAGCCACTTGGGTCCCAACCCCTTGGGTGGTGGGGTCCTGCTCTGCCCCGCTGCAGGTTGGACCCTGAAGCATCCCATAAAACAGAGGAAGGATCCCTGGGAATTCAATGAGAGCTTTGGTGCAGCAGGAGCATCTCCCAAGCTGGGTTCCACTGTCCCATCCGCGTGGGGCCACCCACCTGCTCCATGGGAAGGGGGAGCACCCGGTGGGCTCTCCAGCACCCCCCAGTTTGAGCCTCCTGCCCCTCGCCCCCTGCTCCCAGTACCATGGCCGCTGGCGGAGTGGCTCCAAGAGCTCAGCCTCGGCGAGAGGCCAGCAAATGGATCTCAAGGGCCCCCCTGACATTCCTCCTTCCTTCCCTTTGAAGCAGAAGTGCCCCTCGGAGCTGCCCTCGACGCTAATGCATGGGGCGGGAGGGGGTGCTGGTAAAAGCCAAGGCGAGCAAAAGGTTTTCAAGCCCCTTGGAAAGCCCGAAGAGATGCCCGGGGGTGACCCCGATCTCCGCTGCTGGTGCTGGGGTGGAAGTGCTGGGGTGCACACCAACGTGCTGGTGGCAGGTGGGATGTCCCCTGCGGTGTCCCCGTGTCAGGACTCGGGATCCAGGGGATGCAAGGAGTGATGGGGCCGTGCCGGATCCTTCCTGGGGATGGAGCTGCTGCAGGCAGGGAGGGTTTCAGGGGCTGTGTGGGTGCAAGGATGGGAGTGCAGGATGGGTGCTGTATGTTCAGGATGGGTGCAGGATGGGTGCTGTGGGTACAGGAGGGGTACAGGATGGGTGCTGTGGGTGCAGGATGGGTGCAGGATGGGTGCTGTATGTGCAGGATGGGTACTGGGTGGGTGCAGGATGGGTGCTGTGGGTACAGGAGGGGTACAGGATGGGTGCTGTGGGTGCAGGATGGGTTCTGTATGTCCAGGATGGGTGCTGTGGGTACAGAAGGGGTGCTGTGGGTGCAGGATGGGTGCAAGATGGGTGCTGTATGTCCAGGATGGGTGCAGGATGGGTACTGTGTGGGTGCAGGATGGGTGCTGTATGTGCAGGATAGGNGATGGGTGCTGTGGGTGCAGAGTGGGTACGGGGTGGGTGCAGGATGGATGCTGTGGGTGCAGGATGGGTGCAGGGGGTGCCCGGTGCAGCGCTCCCTCCCTCCGCCAGGCGGCGCTCTCCGCCGCTCGCTGACGCTCTGGCCCGGCAGCCCCTCCTCGCTGGCCGCGGCCGGAAGCGGAAGTGGCCGTGCCGCCTTCCCGCCTCTGTGCGGTGGCGGAAAGATGGCGGCGGCCATGGCGTGAGGGGGAGCCGGCGCGGCCCCGGCGGTGAGCGCGGCCGCGGTCTCCCCCGGGCCCTAAACTGGGTCTCCCGTGTCCCCTCAGCCCCAGGCCAGCGGGAGGGCAGCTGGAAGCCTCTCTCCCGTCGGCGGGCGGGTCCGCAGCTGTCCCCGGGCTTTCCCTGGAGCTCAGTCCCTCCACAGCCCCACGGGACCGGGGCTCCCTGGTTCCCCCTCGGCAGGCGGGCCCGGACGCATCGCGGTGACCCCTTTTGTGCTCCCTCGCCCCTAGTTGCCTCCGTTCTTTCCAGGCTGTTCCCTGTGCCTGTCATTAGGTCTGCGGATTATTCCTGGCTCCCTGGACGCTCTTCCCGGTCTCTGGAGGCTCCCTCCATTCCCTTGGCGTCCATCCGTGCCTGTCCCCCTTCCTGGCTCCCCCTCTCTGCCCTCCCGGTGCCCTGCTGTGTTTCTCTGGTCAGCAGACAGACCTGCAGGCACCATCACCTCTCAGTGTACTGGGGGCATCTCTGGGCTCCCCTTGTTTTCCCGGCGCCTCCCACTGAGATCTCTCTCCCAGTCTCTTTACCTGCTCCCAGTGTCCTCCCGTGTCATCTTCCCACTTCCAAAGGCAACCCTGCCCTTTTTAGCCCACCCCCGTGGGGTGTGGTGGGTCCATGCGAGCAGGACCCCTGGCACCCTGAATTCCACCCAGTGTGTTCCCAGAGCACGTGTGTGCTGTCCCTGCAGGGTGAGGATGAGTTAGAGCCCTGACCATGGACCATGACGCCCCCACGATCCGGCCCCGGCGCATCCAGAACCAGAACGTCATCCACCGCCTGGAGCGCCGCCGGATCAGCTCGGGCAAGGCCGGCACCCACTGGCACCAGGTCCGTGTCTTCCACCAGAACGTCTTCCCCAACTTCACTGTGGTCAACGTGGAGAAGCCGCCCTGCTTCCTGCGCAAGTTCTCACCCGACGGCCGCTACTTCATCGCCTTCTCCTCCGACCAGACCTCCCTGGAGATCTACGAGTACCAGGGCTGCCAGGCGGCCGAGGACCTCCTGCAGGGCTACGAGGGGGAGATCCTGGCCAACGGCAATGACCAAAGGTCCGTCAACATCCGGGGGCGGCTCTTCGAGCGCTTCTTTGTGCTGCTGCACATCACCAACGTGGCCTCCAACGGGGAGCACCTGAACCGGGAGTGCAGCCTCTTCACGGACGACTGCCGGTACGTCATCGTGGGCTCGGCCGCGTACCTGCCCGAGGAGCCACACCCGCCTTTCTTCGAGGTGTACCGCAACAGCGAGTCTGTCACCCCCAACCCCCGCTCCCCCCTCGAGGATTACTCCCTGCACATCATAGACCTCCACACGGGCAGGCTGTGCGACACGCGGACCTTCAAGTGTGACAAGGTCATCCTGTCCCACAACCAGGGGCTGTACCTCTATAAGAACATCCTGGCCATCCTCTCCGTGCAGCAGCAGACCATCCACGTCTTTCAGGTGACGCCCGAGGGGACGTTCATCGACGTGCGGACCATCGGCCGCTTCTGCTACGAGGATGACCTCCTGACCCTGTCTGCGGTGTATCCTGAGGTGCAGCGGGACACTCAGACAGGGATGGCCAACCCCTACAAAGAGCCCTTCATAAACTCCCTGAAGCACAGGCTGCTGGTGTACTTGTGGAGAAGGGCTGAGCAGGATGGAAGTGCCATAGCAAAAAGGAGGTTCTTCCAGTACTTTGACCAGCTGAGGCAGCTCCGCATGTGGAAGATGCAGCTCCTGGATGAGAACCATCTCTTTATCAAATACACTAGTGAGGACGTGGTCACGCTGCGGGTGACGGATCCTTCTCAGGTATAGAATCCTGGAATGGTTTGGGTTGGAAGGGACCTTTAAGATCATCTAATTCCAACTGACCTGCCATGAACAGGGACACCTTCTGTTAGACCAGGTTGCTGAGGTACTGCCTCACTCTTCAGTCTGCTCATTGCTTTGGGGCAAGTGCTCAAGCAGTACAATGCTTGTTTCTTAGCTAAGCCTGTGAATCCCATTAGGATGCATTAGGATCTTCATTCTTGCATGAACATTTGATGCCTCTGATATTAAATAACTTTATCTTTTGTTTGCATAATTTCTCCTCTTCCTTCTCAGCTGGAAAATGAGAAAGAAAAGATCTGACCTGGTTAGTGAGTCCCCTTTCTCCAGGGATTGTTCCCCATACTCAGAGATGCTGTACAACCTCTCAGATCCCCAGCTGAATTTATTTTTAGCTGATATTTCATGTAGTCCACTGTAATTGTAGAGGTAGTCTCTCCCTTTTCTCATGTGTCTTCAAGCATGTTTTTCAAATATAATAGTCTTCATTTTTCCCCAGTAGAATTACCTTTTTTGTTCTGCCTGCATACTTACTCTTTCAGGCTTCAGTAAGAGATAGTATTTATGATCTCTCCAAATTGGAGTAGTGGCTGTTAGATCTGGCTAATGTGCCAATTGCTTCTTTCAGTTCAGTACTAAAGAACTGGAATTAGAGCAAATGTAACTCAGACAGTGGTGTGTCCCTTCAGACATTTCACCACCCTGGAGGTTGATCATCTCTTGTTGCTGCTATTGGAGTGGTGGTCACATTTTGAGCTCTGTGAAACTGAGATTTTTTAAAAAAAACTGCAAACCAGTTTTATTCTTTTAATTAGCTTGGTTTTTATTCTGCTGAGAGTATTTAACAAGAATTTGTAATAAATCTCCAGTACAGTGTGTAAGTCCCATTGTTCCCCGGATGTTTGTTTTTCTCTCATACCCTTCTCTTCTGCCCATCTTTCTCAGATCCAGGACTTAGATCCCTGAAGAAATAGACAGTAGCTCTTTGCTTGTTGCCTCAGTCTTACTCTTCCTGGAAGATGACTTTAGTTTGTTTTATTTTTCTCTTCTGTGGTGTTGTTACTTTGTGAGGAAATAGGAAAGGCTTAATCTAATCCATTTTGCCCATTGGCGTGAAACTGAACATCCGTCTCAGAAATATAAAAGCTCTGTGGGTGTGGCCTGCAGTGTTCTGCTCGTTACCGGTGTCTGGAATGAGCTCCTGACCCTGATGTAAATGTCTGTGGCAGGCTCAGCTCCACGCTCCGCTGTGGTTACCTGGGCTTTGGTACCTGGTTTGCTTCAGGGAGCTCTCGATGCTCTTCACCAGGGGGTTACTTTAAAATGCAGGTTGTGGTTTGTTTAGCCTCAGGCACTGAATTTTTGCTGGAGGAAAAGCATTTTGTTTCTCAGTTCTTCCAGCAGATAATTCCAGATGTGGAGTAGTCTCTGCAGACCTGCCTGAGTTGTAGGCATTGTATTGGGGCTTCCTGAAGAAAACCTGGCTCACAAAATACCTACAGCTCCAATTTTACTCTCATCTATCAGACCAGGGACATGAAGTTTTATTCAGTTTCAGGCTCTTCTCTCCTCCCTGGTTTCTCTGCCAAGAAAGTTGAAGAGTCATTGTTCGTACTTGTGGGTTGTGTTTTTTGTCTGGGTCTGCACCAAATCCTTTGAGATCTTTAATCGTGTGCTGTGCATATGTAGCTTGGGGGTTGTTGTTGCTGTTCCAAGCTTGTGTTGATAGACTTGACAGCTTTGCAGTGTTATTTCTGTGACACTCAGCTGCTGCCTCCCATGGTGTGACGATGTTTTGCTGCTGTTACAGGTGCTGCTAAAAAGCAGTGAGGGTAGTTTCCTTGCTCAACGACATACTGTAGATGCGTCTGTGTGTTAACCTGGTCAAGGAACTTTTTAATTTAAGGTTGGAGGATACTCCCTGCAGTCTTCAGTGATTTAAACAACTTTTCCTTCTGCTGCTTCCTCTTATTTTCTCTCTGCTCCAACCCTTTATTTCAGAAGGGCTTCCCTTTCCTTTGGCAGTAGTCTAGTGAGTAACCTCATCTAGCGCACTTCATTTTGACATGTGGGGGCTGGATTGTATTCTCACAGTTTATTTTGGGGCTGTAAAACAAACAAGCCTTGTGATAGTTGGAGGTGGGTGGGGTGGGCAGAGTGCCTGCCGTCATCCCTGAGCATTGTTTCTGGGAGCAGGAGGTGAAGCATTTAGAAGTTGCCTCTATTGACAGAAGATTAATCAGACACGTGCATGTACCACGGGAATTCATTACCTCTGAAGTGGGGGCGGGTTTTACTTTGGGGTGCCAGCACTCCTGTCTTTAATGAAAGCTACTTTTATTGACCGAGAATTAGATCTGTCCTTTCCCAATGGGATGGGAATATCATCTCCTTTCGATGTGGCCGCACTGATAAAATGTCATCTTTTTCCCTGTTTCATGCCAGGAAACATTGCCATTGCCAAATCCAGAACACAATACCAGGGCCTTCTTGCACAAGAATGATAGCATTATAAAGAAGTCATTAATGTATTTCAGATTTTCATTTCTGTGCTGGCAGGGTACCTCGAGGGCACAACTTTCAGTGGGCAGTGGTGTAGTGCACAGTACACTAAAAAGGCTCGTCTCTGTGTGATGCACATATTAAGAAGGGGAAGAAAATCATGTCTCTATGCAGAGAAAAAAGTAATTTATGACCAGCTAGCACTGGATCTAAAGTAATTTTGTCAGCAGGAATGAAAATTAAATTTGGCACTTGAGAAAGCATTTTGGATTTGGTGGAGGGGACAGAGAGGAAGAGAAAACAGAACTATTGCCTCCTGTTTGAGTTGAAAAACGGTAAGCCCATTAAGTTTTCTTCATAAATAATCACAGTTAAGAGGTGGATAATTTGGTACGTGTTAGGGCATCTGAATAGGAAAATGGATTAGCTGGAGGATGTGGGGTTCTCCTGCACTGTGGAGAAATTTGGATGGGGTCTGTGGTGTGATGTGGGGAGATGGGAGAGCTTCCCCAGCTGTGCTCTCCAGGGTAACCGCTGCCTCTGCCTCTCTCCCCAGCCCTCATTCTTTGTTGTGTACAACATGGTGACCACAGAAGTTATCGCCGTGTTTGAGAACACGTCTGATGAGCTGCTGGAGCTGTTTGAGAACTTCTGTGACCTCTTCAGGAACGCCACCCTGCACAGTGAGGCCGTCCAGTTCCCCTGCTCAGCTTCCAGCAACAACTTTGCCAGGCAGATCCAGCGCCGGTGAGCCATTTGGAGCATGCTTTATACCGTATAGACACACGCTCACCCCCGTCTGCTGAAGGCCAGTATCAAATAACAACCCAGTTCCTTTAGTCTCCTTTGCAGTGTGATGCAAGGGGCAGGCTTGTACAGAGTTCATCTTGTAGCCTCATGCATTTAATTTTATATTCCACAGCGTCTGTCTTGTTACAGGAAGGAACAAAGCAGTGGCAGTCCAGTGCTTAGAAGAAGGAAAAGGAGTTTTGAGGGAAAGATGTTTCTATCTCTCCTTGAGCTATAAGTCTTCTGGAGATTATTAAAGTGTTACTGCCCAGTAGCTCTGGTCCCTGAAGATATGATTTGTCAAGATGCTGGCGTCATCTAGTTGGATGTATTTTGCCAAGTGATGTTCTTTGAATTTAGTGTGTATCGAACTGTGTTCTATAGCATTTTCCTCAACATCAGTCACAAGCTTGTGGTTCTCATAAAACTGTGCTAGGAGAAAGGAAACTCGTCTGCTTAGACCTATCGTGAAAGCTGAGTAAAATACCAAAATAACCTGGCTTTCTAGAATGTGCTTTAACAGTCAAACATGGTTTTAATGAGGCAGAGTGTGTTTTTTCTCTTGGAATATATTTTTTATGTGACTCAGGGTGTTTTGTTCTTCCAGTGGCTTGTTTCACATCATCCAAAGTACTTGGCATTCACTTATGGGCATCAAGCTTCTGTTGATTTTAGGTTGATGTCACATAAGTATGACGAAGTGGACTATGTCTGTAACTTTCTAGAGCTGCCTGTCAGGAAATCCATAATGCTTAATGGAAGAGAGAATGATAGAACCCACCAGAGACTCCTGAAGAACAATTCCTGCCTTGTGTTAAAGTAGAGAGGAGAATCTTTTCATTCTTTTGGCTACAAGGAACTGTAGCAGGAGTGTTGTAACTTCCCCAGCAAAGTATCATCAAGAATTGTCCAGAGTGAGCTGGCTTTTGGCTGAGTGTTTCTGGTCAAATGGATATGTTTAACCCTCCTTGATGTCTGGCATCCCTGCAGCTGATCTGACTGTTCTTGCACATGGAAAGCTTAACATTTTATTTGGAAAGAGAAATCCAACCTGTGTTAATGTCTCCCCCAGGAAGAGCTTTGTGATTCTTGTCAAGGTTCTTCCTCATCTAAGGTTTCTCCCTTAAAACATAGTGGCTGGAGAGAGGAGGTTTCTCAAGTCAACATTAATGGCTCAACTGTTACTGTGAAACCCTCTGGCATTTGCTTATACTGTTTCCAGGCTTCGTGGTAAAACTTGGATTGACTGATAAGCTGCTAATCCACCTCTCCCTGGTTTTGATCCTGTTCATTTCCTGTACTGCTGAGCAGCTGGGGCCAGACCTTGTGGGTAGGCACAGTGTTCTCCCTCTGTCAGTTTGGACTTTGAGGGCAGAAACAGTAATGATAAGGGAGGATAAAAAGGTCACCAGAACTGGCTGATGCTTGAATCACTGTGATACATCTGCGGAAACAAGCTGGCTTAGTTCTTACGCTGCTGCTGTTTTCTTTCCCTTACTGTTTTCCTCCTCAGTTTATTTAAGCTTTTGTGGCCTGTGTGAATAAAACATGTTTTCTGGTTTGCTGCAGGTTCAAGGACACCATCGTGAACGCCAAGTATGGAGGGCACACGGAGGCTGTGCGGCGGCTGCTGGGGCAGCTCCCCATCAGCGCCCAGTCCTACAGCGGCAGCCCCTACCTCGACCTCTCCCTTTTCAGCTATGATGACAAGTGGGTGTCAGTCATGGAGCGGCCCAAGACCTGTGGTGATCACCCCATAAGGTATGGGACAAGCCCCAGAAGGTGCATGTGAGGAGAGCAGGATGAGTCATTCTAAATCACCTCTGCCATGTGGCATCATGTGTCGAAAAGGGAGTAGATTGAGGCCTTTTGCTTAGGAAATCCTTTCACCAGATGATTTATTTCAGCAGTTCCAGAAAGCTTAGCCTCTCTGCTTTGCAGTAACTTGTGTGTGTGGGAGGCCTCTTCAGGTTTTCTCACTGTGCTGCTCTGGGAAATGTTTGGGTAGTGAAGCCTGAGCCTTTTCATATGAATGGTCTTGTTCCTCCTCCTCTTCTTGCAGTTGTGTTTGGGCTGCAGTGATACAGTTTTGTATGCTTGCTTTCCTGTGCTGGAAGGATCCTTTTTTGAGCATGTGGGTTTAGCTGGCAAGGATTATCTGGTTTGTCCTATGAATAAACGGCTGGGTTAGGTGTTACTCAGAATGCTTGTGGTATTGATTTAGCTGTTTTCAGACTTCCCTTGTTTACAGTTCTCACCATGGGAGCTGCACTCCTCCTCATACCCCCCTTCTCTCCGTGAGCTGTAGGAAATTTCTCTCTGTAGTAGGAGCTTTAGCCAGGTCTAAGGGCCGTTCAGTGCCTCTCCTGTCTGAGTCTTTGATGCTGGCAGGTCTGAGTCTAAGCTTGGGAAAAAGGAGGTTTGCAATGCTTCTTGGAGAAACACAGGGACTGTTTATTTCTTTTTGTTGGCTGCAGCCATGGCTGCAAGCAGTAGTGGTTAAAAATCCAACATCTCTGGTCTGAAAGGCTCAAAGAGGCTGAGTTCTCCAGGCAGAATAGTCTTTCCACTCACAGTACTGCAGAAGCAAACCTATACTCTGAAAACAAAGAGAGCCTTCAATGCCTGAGTGCTTTGTTTAGTGACTGCACACATGTTGGGGGCTCAGGCAGCCTAGGGAGATCATTCTGGCCCGCTTCTCAACTTTATTTTCATCAATTCATTCTCAAAAAGTGTTTTCATATCTCCCCTGGCCCTGACTCAGATGGCGGGGAACTTCTGATTATTCCTGTGCTCTCAATTCCCAAATTATGTATATTTAATTGATTTTTCTGCCTGTATGATTTGGTTTGATCTCCAGCTTCTATGTTATCTGCAGAGAAAGCCTGCCCTTTTCCCCCTTGTCATGCTTGACGTTGGGAAAACTTGCAGGGTGGCGGTTGTCTGCCAGCACCAACCTGCGCCCGACTCCTGCGGACAAAAGGGAGCAGAACCGCAGTCATTTGCTGCGGTCGAGTCTTTGTAGTAAACAAAGCGAAGTGCCACCTTCCCTCCCTCCCCTGAGCAAACCGGCATTTCAGAGCCAGAGCTTTGAAAGCTCAAAGCTGTGCAGAGTCAATTAGGACTTGAATAGAGCCTTGGAGCAGTGGGGCTCCTGGTTTTTGGAAAGTAAGCAGAAGATGAGGTGCTAACCTTAACCATTCAATAGCTCAAATAGTGCTGCTGTGGTTCTCACATGCAAAACAAAGGGATTAATAAAATAATGCCAGCTGCCTGTTGTGGTTTGAGGGCTTGGAAATGAGGGACCACAGGATTTGTAATGTAAGTCCTGTAATTGTCTGGAATGGAAACCCTTCAGCAGCTAAGGGTGTTACAATCTGTGTGCAGTTTCCTGGCACAGAGTATGAGCTAGGAAGGCCTCCAGATCTTTTCCACATCAATTCATCGCCTCTGTGCACTGTGTCCTTTTTTAACCCTTAGTGCCTTTCTGCATCCCGGAAGGTTCAACTCTCAACTCTGGGTACTTAAGAGAGTTGTTTGCTCTCAGGCGGGAAGGACTTCAGGTCCCCCATCACCACCACCTTCCAGTCTCTTTTCAGGAGACTCGAAGAGATATTCAGTGGCTTAAATGATGGCATTTGTGAGGAAGAGGCTCTGACACAGCTCTAACTATAGCAGGGGGTCTCTAAAATCCATCTAGATGGCTAATAAGGAGCCATTTAACCAAAGAATTGGTCTGCAGATAAATCTTCCATTTTCCTACAGTTTGAAAAAGCTCGTCTTGCTGTTTCTGTTGACATACAATTTTATATTGCAGTGCCTAATTTATCCCCAGAGTGAGAGCCCATGAAAATGGCCTCTGATTGCAGAGCACTTTTAAAAATACATTTAAAAATACCAAACTGAGCACATCTTTTAGATTACAGGGAGCTTCATCTTGAGTAGTAAATTGTTGTGAACTGGGGGAGAGAGGAACAGACGGGGGACTGTGCTTTATTTAAAGAATGACCCTCTGCATACCCAGCCTTGTGTAGGAGGGAAGGGGCTTTTTGAAAAGCCAAATACCAAGATTGTGATTCTCTTGCTGGGTTCTTGTGTGCAATTTTCAGGCAGGGCTGGCTGGCACTTTGATTCAGAGGAAGGGAGAGGAGAGTGGCCCTCCAGGAAGAACATGAGGTTCTCAATAGGCTGTGTTGTTAAAATGTGGAGTATGTCTGCTCCTGAAACAGCATCACCGGTATCTGTCATCAGCTGTTCTTCCAGACTGAGAGCTGAGTGCATTGTGTTGCTGGCGGGAGGGAGATGTGCTCCAAGATTAAAAGCATTCTCTGAGTTAAAATCAGAGGAAAATGCAAAATACCCACATCTACTAAGTGTTGGTGGAAAAGGAAACAGCTGTGGGGCAAAATGGCAATTCTGTGTTCAAAATTGGAAGAGATCTAATGGAAATAGTCTAATGAATGGAGACAGCTTCAGGGTGAGGGCTTGAGTTAGAGTCCAACTACTTTATGAAGGTACCACATCCAGAAACTTCCACCACGACATCCAGAAACTTCCTCCAAAGTCTTAGGGAGTGTGGGATCATCACAGAGAGTCCCATGTTCTGACAGCAGCAGAGGACAGGAGTGTTACCTGGGCTAATGTCAATTACACACTGTGTGTAGAGAAGGTTCAAGAAGGAAAGAGCTTCCCTAGACTCCCCTCTCTCTTCATCATTGTTTGCCTCATTCCCTTGGCAATGTATGTTCTGTGTTGGAACTCTGTTTCAGAGCTCACCTGTTTGGAGACACACATGAGCTTGACCCACAGGCAGGTGTGCAGGTGACAGCAGAAGGATGTAAGGTTTTCCTTGACCTCTGCCCTTACTGATATTGTTGAATCCAATCCACCAGGTTCTTCCTGCCCAGCCTATGTCATTAATGCTTTTTTAATGGAAATCTAAAAGGAACTGTAAAGCCTTGCTTGAGCTGTACAGTACAACTCGGCACCCTTAAGCAGAATTGGATCACATTTCTTCAGTTGAACAGGGAGGTACTGAGGCACAGGAACAGCAGTGTAAAGCCTTTCCTGGCAGCACCAGGAGTGGGAAGGGGTAGCCTTACACTCTCAGTGAAGGCCATTGCTAAGAGAAGTGAGCTCAGTTCTATACAATAAATCTGCCTTAGGGATCAAGGGGAGCAGCTTGACTTAAGAGAGGATGGAGAGCCAGCACAGATTGGGTCTGAACCAAACTTACTCCCTCTTGTGAAGTCAACTTTGTCTATTGCGAGGGAAAACTTATGGACACCACGAACTGACCAATATGATCAAGGTAATGCCGTTTATTGTTGTGAAAACACCCCTTAAATAACCCAGATAGCACACACACTGCAAACCACCCTGTGACTGGTTAATACGAATAACACACAACACTCTTGGTGTAAAATAAAGTCCTTGTGACTTCTCTCTGTGCCGTTGTTTTTCAGCTCTTCTGCTGCAGCTTCTCTAAGTTTACATTCTTGTCCCTGTTGATCTCCACAGAGGCTTCTTACAAGCAGCTTCTCACTGCAGTCTTAAAGGCCTGGCAGCATAGCTGCATCTAAAGCACTGAGGTCGCTCATATGTCCATTTTCTGCAAGATGTTTCCCAACATTTGTCCACCAAAATGACAGGCAGAGTTCTCTCACTGCTAACACTAAAATGGAATGAAGCTTTTCTAGACAGTGGAAAACAACTGCCCTGGGAGGGGCTTTCCTGCCTAGACAAGAGCCAGACACCCAGCTGAGGACCTCCTGCCCCTGAAGGAGTACCAGAGATTGAGCAAGGCACTCTATGTGTGAAGAGCCCAGATGGCAAAGTCAATAGTCAGGAACAGCCATAATTGCCTTTCTCTTCCTTTCAGATTTTACGCTCGTGATTCTGGCCTCCTGAAGTTTGAGATCCAGGCGGGACTCCTGGGGCGGCCCATCAATCACACAGTGCGGCGCCTGGTCGCGTTCACCTTCCACCCCTTCGAGCCCTTTGCCATCTCGGTGCAGCGCACCAACGCCGAGTACGTGGTGAACTTCCACATGAGGCACAGCTGCACGTAGTGGGACTCACAGCCGAGGCCGCTGCTCTCTTTGGGTCTGGGCCTCTGCCACAGACACGCCAAAGCCAGACAGTCACACCTTCGGGGAAACCAAACTATCACTTATGTCAAGAAACCTGACCTGGGAGCTCCTGCCAGTGGCATCTCATGGGGCCCTTGGCTGAGGAAGGCTGATCTTCCCCAGCTGGGGGTGTGGATGTTTCTCCTGACCCTGTTTGTATTGTGGGGGTCTCACTGCATTAAGCACTGCTGTCCTTCCTTATTCCTGTGGATGAACAAAACACAGCTGAAGTTTCCTTTCCTGGTTTGCCAGAGGCATGTCCGTTTTCTATCCTGCTGTAGGTCTTAGGATGGCAGAGATGGAGCTTTGCTTTGTCACGTTTGTGGAGCGCTCTCTTCTGCACTGGTGCTCTCCTACTTTGTTGGACATACAGCCTGTCATAGAGGGAATGGATGGGAGCCATGGGGAGAGCTTGGACACAGCTACCCCTGTTTGTATCTTCAGTATGGCTAGGGAAACAAGATTCTGCTCTCATCCACTCCATCTACTCACATGATTTTAATATGCAAGAGGTCAGGGAAAAAAAAGGTGAGAAATCACTACAACAGAGAGACATGAGGTGTGTTCCTGACTCTTATGCAAGTCACATAATCTTTGTGCCTTAGTATCTGTAAAAGCTCCTAAGTGAGAGGTGGTGTGTTAATACCAGCAAGCCAGGGCTGCTGGTTGTGTCTCTAATGCACAAGGAGGTGGGCACAGAAGAAAGATGGGTGGCTGGGAAAGGGTATGGGGAGCAACAGCAGCTCCTTGGTCACCTCAGAAGGACATTCTTGCAGCATGGGGGGTGAATCCTCATGGCCATCTGCAGTTCTGCTGTTGAGGGGAGAGGAAACTCTGCTGCTGGCACCCTCATGTGTGTTGGAGTATGAACGTGGAAAATTAGTAGCATTTGGGTTTGCCCAGCAAGGAGGGACAAGACCCGACTTAATGTTCACTGCTGGGGGTTTGCAGTTATGAGATGAGCTTGTTGACTTTGGTTGCTTACCTCTCCCTGTTTGATGCACTGTTCTCTGTGAGAATCTGCTGTTTCCAGGCTTAAGAGCACAGCTGGCCAGTGTGTTGGTGCTGGCTGAACCACAGCATTTTTTATGCTGCTGATAAATTAAGCTCCTGGGTGTAATTACCTGCCACCTGGTCTGGTAAGGATGCTGGCCTGCCCTTCTCTCTTAAAAATGGAGATTTTTGTTTAGGCCAGCATTTGGGGGTGTTTGCACATGGGCTGGTTTGCAACTGTGTGCTGCCAGGCAGTACAACCATCCCAACATCACAAGGTGCTCTGTCAGAAGCTGGAGCCTGTTGTCCCATTCCTATAGGAGGTACAGGGGGAGCATTAGAAAATTGGTGCTAATACACAGGAAAGCCTCTAAAGGACCCTGTGGGTATCTTGTTTGGACCAAAATGAACTGTGGGTGATGTGTTGTGGACACATGCTTGGGAAGAGTTGGAGTTATGCATTCATTTTGCTGGGAATGCGCAGGGGAACTGTGTAGGTGTTGGCACCTGCTTATAGTATGAATGGTGGACCTTGAAACTGAGGGTGCCCTGGGGTCTTTGAGTCAGATTACTCTCTGCCTCATGGTCCTTCTCTGCTCTCCTGGCCTTGCTGAACATGTTTCGAGGGAAGACATTGCATTTCACCGCTCTCTTCCTGGTGTTTGCACTGTTGGTGTCTCAGGTCTGTCAGGAGTGATGGTGGGTCAGAACATTGCTAACAGAGGAGGTGTCAGGCCATGCATGCTTTAGCTGCAGGTTCCTCTCTAACAACACTATTTGTCAAGGTTTTAGGTTTTTATCCTGTGATCTGTTCCTCAAACATTCAATTAAACCTCCAAGTGGAGAATCGTTTGCACACTGTGTAGATCATGGATTTACCTCCTTCTGCACTACTCTGACAGCTGTTCACATTTCAGTATGAGAGGTTTTTTTTCTTTTCCAAAGCTTTCTGCAGCTCTGTCTGAGACTGGGTTTACTCCTTGGTGTCACAACCTCGGCAGGTCTGTCCTTACTAAAATAGCTCCATTTAGACTTTTTTTTCAGAGGCAAAAATATAAACTACTTCAGCATTTCTGTAGTGGGGGCTTTTGCTGAGTTCAGACTGCCCTGTGTGAAGCAGAGACCGTGGCACAAATTGTTGGACTTGGGGCTGAGAGACCAGAGATCTGTTCTCAGCTGTTATTAAATTGTTCTGTGACTGGGGGCAAATCTCTTCCTGTTCCAGCTGGTGTTTTCTTCTCTGTAAATGAGGCCAAAAACATATTTTCAGCTTTTGTAAAACCCTTTGAGATTCATGGATAAAAAGTGCTGGATAAGTGCTAAGTATTTTCTTATTATGTTTGCAGACAAACTGATCATTCTGGGTACTAATTGCCTTGGAGTAGCATATTAGATCCTCTGGTCTTGCCTGCTGCATTTTGTATCTACAACAGAGTTAATTTTATTACGGAAATGTATAAAAAGAAATGTCTCTCATGCTTGAAATTTTGATTCTTTTGTTTAAGAAACAAAAAGTGTGTGTATGGTGAGAAGGGTGGGAGGAAAGGGGAGATATTTTCTACTTGATATTTTTCCTAGGTTAGGGTGAAAATTTGTTAGCAACACAAGACAAAAACGGAATAAACAGAATTTGCTTTAAGAGTCTGATTTATTGTCTTTGTCTTCTAAAACCTGAATAGTGCAAATGGTAATTACTTTGCTAAGAAGAGATTGCAGGGGGGCGTGCCTTGGACTATGCAGGCATATCACATGGGAGTTTGCTGCCTCTTCTTGGAATTTGGAGTTCAAGTGTGCTCAAGAGTGTTCCCACCTGAGGCATTTCTGTGGTTCTTGCCGATTTCTCAGATTCTTGTCTACATGAACTAATAGTGGCAGACGAATTCTTGGTCTTTGGTTATGTTTTATGTTTCCCCCTTTGTATATTGTTACTATCCCAACTTGTATTCAGAGGTTCTTCCTTTATTCCGTTTACAGCATTTGTCTAAGCTTTTGGTCATTTTTCTGCTGATAGTCCATGATCAAGAGATGAAAGCTTGTGGTTTAACCCCAGCTGGCAACTCAGCCCCACACAGCCACTCGCTCAGTCCTCCACCAGCAGGATCAGGGAGAGAACTGGAAGAGTAAAAGTGAGAAAGCTCATGGGTTGAGACAAAGACAGGTTAATGGATGTTTAAAAGCCACATGCAAGCAAAGCAAAACATGGAAATAATTCCCACTTCCCATGGACAAGTGGGTGTTCAGCATCTCTAGAAAAGCAGGTCTCCATCACATGCAACTTCCCCAGCCAAAACCAGAACAAAGCTAAAGACACTTTGCTTGGCAGAGGAGCTGTTGCCTGTCCACTGCTTTTAGGTTGGGCAAAGGCACTCACCTTTTCTATGTGCTCCTCCCTGCTGCTTTGCGGAGCACCATGGCGGAGAACACGTGGTTGGGCCCTTCCCAAAGTGTGGGATCCCTTTGTAATCCACTGCTGCTCTGTAAGAACCTAGCAGCATCCCTGTTTACATTAGTCCCTCTAAGCATGTGCATTTTGAGCATCAAAGTGATTTTCCTTTGAATGTTTCCTCTGTGTGCAGACCTTGCACATACCAGAAAGCTGTTGAGCCCGTGGCTTTTCGGATAGGCACTAAGTGGCAAGGAGATGCTTGAGTTGGAAACCGTATTTGACTGGCAGCAAAATCCCATCTTTTGTTAGTTCTTGTGCTGCCTTTGCTTTAAAAAAAAAAAAAGTAGTAAAAGCAGGACACTTGCATTATTTCTTATGTAAATGGCATTAGACACCAAGCCACAGAAATCCCATGAGAGTCAAACCTATGGATCCATTAATGGTGTGCCCCTACTAAAGACTCCTTTCAATTAACCTTCCAGAGCTCATGGCTGGCCCTGATTGAGTCCCTGTGTGTACTGACAGGATCTTGATTTTGCTCAGGTGCTCTGCATCTATTACCCTCTTCCCTTGATCCTTTAGACCCAGCTAGAAGAATCAGATTTCTGATGCTTTAAGAAGTCTATTTGTTTATATTCTCTGTCTTGCTGCTTTTCTGCCAGCTTTTCCTGCAGGATCTCTAAGGATTGTGGGCAGAGAGGTGGTAAAGGGATGGCAATGGGACATGTGGCCCTCTGACAGCTTTTGTCCTTTTGTGAACCTTTATCAGATAGGGGAAAGCTGCAGAGCAAATTGTTGGTCCAAGCAACAGGACAGATTTTGTGTGTTTGCTTTTGCCTTGCTATACAAGTTCCGGAGACCAGGTCAGTGATGTGGCTGAATCCTTGTGCTTCCCTGTCTTATTACATGGTTGTAAGAGCTTTTCTGGCCAACTACTCCTCAGAAGGAGAGAATGGTGAAATGGCTTTTAATTTTTTCATTTTTTTCTTTGCTTCAGGGCTGCAGAGGCTGTGGGCTGAGCTGTGTAGTCAGTCACTGTAGCAGTCCCAGCCTGGTGATGGCTGCTCATCAGGCAGCCCCAGTCCCTGCTAGAGCTGTTTGCTGGCCAAGGTCTGACTTGCCTTTGTTTCTCTTAGGGAAGAGCTGTATTTACTGTATAAGGAAATAACTTCTCAGAAAAATACCAATAGGAGAAAAACCCTGAATGGCACTTTTTTTTTCCTGATGTTTTGACATAAAAATACTGCATGAGTTTTAAACCAGTAGTCTGAAAATTAGTAATTCATGGGCAACTGCCATGGCCCTGCATGCAAGAACTGGAAAAGGGCACAGTGCCCCTGGTCCTGGTTGCTCAGGGCTGTGCTGCAGCATCTGGGTAACACGTGGGACCTTGCTGGGTAAATAAGGAGGAGGACATTGTATAAGCACACAGGCTTTGCTGTGTTTGTGCTGAGGTAATTTTTTACTGTATCTCGTTTGTTTTCTCCCAGAAGTCACACCTAGGGCACCTTCTGGCTGTTGCAGTTTGTTGTCCTCAGCGAGGATGCCAAGTGCACCTGTAAATTTGAGGACAGTTTTAGAGGAACGTGGCAGGGAAATGGCTTGGTGGGTGCCCAGGGTCTTTGGCTGTCCAGAGGTAGAAGGGCTACCAGGAGTGATTTTCTAGAGGAGGGGCAGCACAACATTTGGCCATTGTGGGAGAAAATTCTATAGAAACTGCATCAAGGCAATAGAAGGTCATGGATAACACTACAAGGTCCCCAGCATTTTCTGCATAGAAAATTTTCTTGGATAGAGCTGGTGAGGATGCACTGGCAGCGCTGACATCCAGCCCAGTGCCTGAGCCCTGCCAGAGGACAGCCTGGGGGTGCTGGAGCTGGAGACTGTGGTGAGACTGGCGGTTTGAGGGGCTCGGAGGGGTGAGAGCCAGGCAGGTGGCAGGGAAGCCCTTCCAGGGCCATCTGGCCGCTGCTGGCTGTGATTTTAGGGTGTTGTTAAGAGCAGTGGGCAGCACCGCATCCCTCTGAATGCCTGCCCGCTGCTGCCGAGCTGGTCATTTGATAGCTCCTCGGTGCTCCTCAAAGGCATAAAATGGAGCAATGCCGGATTAGATGTACCCACTGCCCTTGGTGAGTGCTGGGGAGATACGATCCTCGCTCTCCCGCCTCCGACCTGCTGGCGCCCAGTGCCGTCGCCACGGCAACGGGGAGAAACAGCCATCCTCATGGAAACGGCCTTGCTGTGCCCAGCAACCGACTGGGGGGGAAAATGGTCGAAATGGTGAGTTGGAAGAGGTGAGGGGCACCAGCACTCCTGTGACAACCAGTGGGGACCCCTGGTCCATGCTGCTGAGTTGAACCCACATCCCGCAGGATACTGCAGCATCCTCACCATCCCTGCTTGTGGGACTCCCCTCCCAAAACACGGGCATCGCCCCTGTCGCAGAGCCAGCGTGTGCTCTCCATCTGTGACCATGAAGGATAGTTTTCATTGCTGCTGCCCTATTTTTTGGGGGCTGGTCCTGAGGTCAGGGTAAGGTCCAGATTATCTGTGCTGATACCTGCAGCAGCATAGGTAGGTCACTGGTTCAGCCCTGGCTGGTGAGTCCTTAATGCTTGTGAAATCCCTCTTTGTAAAGGAGAGGGAGCAACTGGCAGCCAAACAGGGTCTCCTGTAACATAGGACAGACAAATGTCATCTCGACAGAGTGCAGTGCAGTCTGTCTGGCTTTGGGCAACCAAGTCTGAGTTAATCTCTCCTCATCCTGCCTCCTACCTCTTAAATCCCCCATCGGCTTCTTCTCCAGAGAAGGCTCAGATTTGAAGGCAATGTTGGTGCTGACCCACTGGCTCTGATAAGGGCTGGCAAGAGCAGCTCTGCCATGCAGCTGCTTGAGGCCCAGCAGGATTTGTCCCAGTTTCACACTGGCCCTTTGGTGACTGTGCTACCACTCTTGGCTGCAGGGATCACCAGGGCAGGGATCTTCTCGTCCAGCAGCACTGCTTCTCTTGGAGGGATTTTGGTAAACAGGCCTGGTTCGACAACTGTGTCCAAGGACAGATTGTTTCAGAGCATCTCCCAGTGCTGGAGCAGGCTGCTTCCCAGCTGTTGGCATTGCGGAGAAGTCCAGAGGGCTAGAAGGTCTAAAGTAATTAGCATTCCTTTGCCAGTTTGACCCTGGCAGCTCAGGAAATTGGCATTTCTGTGGATTTGGCAGGTGCAAAATGAAAGGCGGCGTCCATGTCTTGCCAAGGGGCTGTGTGAGAGCCATGGCTGGCAATTAGGAGAACAAGTTGTTTGTCTGCATGAAGAGATGAGTCCTATTTCACCTCACCTTGGGACCTGCTGAAGGGGCTGGGGGATAAAATATATGTCATTCTCCTGCCTGAAGCCCCAAGTTTTATTTGTTACCTGGAGACCTGTGTGCAGTGGGAAGCCTGGTCTGTTCTTGTGCAGAGGAGCAAGCAGAGGGAGAAAGGGCCAAAAGCTGGAGTCTTTAGTGTTGTGGCTGGGAGGGGTGGTGAACAACAATCCCAGCTGCTCCAGGTTAGAGTTTGGCTTTGCAAAATGAATCGTTAAGTGGCAAGGCACAGAGTAGGAATTTCAGAGCCAACTCTGAAGGGAAGGAAGGTTTTGAGAACTGTTGTTGCCACAGGGAGAGGCTTTGGAAGTTTCTAAATACAGCTTTGGGATGATCTTCATGCCTTCTTTAAAGTGGTGAATTGAAAGCCCCAAAGAACTGGTTGTGGTGGCAGGGAAGACTCCTGGACAAAGCCACTCCGTGCTTCTGATGTGGATGTCTGGCTGGGAGAACAGCAAAGGGGAGCACATCATGCCAGATCCTGGAGGGCCCTTCCTTTCATCCTTCTCCTGACCTGTGCTGATTCTTGGACCACAATCTGTGACATTTTGGACTTAGGAAATTAGGGGGTTTTGGTCATTGGTGGGTTTTTTATGTTCTGGTTTCTCTTCCTGCATTTTTTGCTCCCTTTCCTTTCTCAACCCACCTTTTCATTGCCTGCATCTGTGCTTAGCATTCAGCCCCTCACATCCAATCCTTTCTCTCTTCTGCCTCCTTTTTTTAAAAAGACAAGAGGTGAAGCTGCTGCCGGGAGCAGCTCCCCCAAGCAATGGCTGTTGGGGCTTCATAGCTGCTGAGAGGTTTGGGTCCAGGTGCACAACCCCCAATTCTCAGTAAATGGGGGCATAGGAAGAGAGTTACGGTCTCTGGAGAAACAAGAGGACCCTGTCAAGTGGCACTAGTGCAGGGGAAGCTTGGATAGCTCAGCAGAGGAGGGGTGAGTGGTTTCAAAAAAAGGGAATAGCATCGAGGCTTGGCTCCCTTCTGCATCTCCCCAAGAGGACTCTGCAGCCCAGCTTCACCATCAGTTTGGGGATGTGGATGCTCTTAGGCTGTTCATTAGTAAAACCTTTGAGCAGTTCCTACTGCTGTTGAGGACCCATTAATGCCTCTTGAGGGGAAAGGTGAGCATTGGGAAAGCACAAAAACAATCTGAGGGTCCTTGGTCTCTTTTTGGTTGGAGGGGTCATGGCTAAGGTTGGAGGGGAAGAGGGGCTGGGCAGGGATGCCAGGCATGAAAGCAGCAGTGTGATTATCTGCTGAAGTCTGAGTGCAAAAACATAACCTGATTTGAACTGTTACTTCTCCAAGGCTCCCAAGGATGCTTTGGGGTTATAAACATCTACTCAGTGATTTGCTTCATGCACATCTCGAGCCAGGTATTCCCACACCAGAGGGAAAGCCAGCAAAACCTGCATAGATGTCTGTAACAGCTGCAGCTGGGCTGCTGTAAGCCACCCCTGCTGCTACAGTTTATTAGCACTGCAGAGTCTGTCCCCTTCTCCCCCTTCTTGCCTGCTTGTGTGTACAGTCAGCTGTTAAAGGACACTGACATCACTTAATGGTTTAATTGAATCTCACAAAGGGATTGAAATTGGCCGTCTGACTCTTGTCACTGAAATGCTCACAGAAGAAATAGTAAATCACCAATTCAACGGATAAAACTGCAGTTCTGGGTAGAAAGTCCTTGTTGTTTGGAACAGGGAAAAAAATACCTCTTTGCAGAATAATATACTCTTTGGGAGGAGGCTGGGGGCTGTTTCTCTGAGCCACCAGGTGCCATCCCCGTGCAAGGGAAGGGTAACTGAGTTAGGCTAACTCCTCCAGGTGGTGTGGCACTCAGTAAGGGGTAAACAGACCTGAGGCAGCATTTTATCTGTAAATCAGGAGACTGTTCTGTGTTTTACACAGGGATTTATAGGAATACAATGGAAAGAAGTCCATGTGGTATTTTAAAATGTAATGCAAAACCCCAGAAAAGGCCAGGGTTGAATCAGGATGAAGCTTTGCAGCCAGTAGCAGTTTCGGAGTTTGCTTCACAGAATAAGTGATCTTTGAGCACAGGGAAACAGAGGTTAGGAGGAAATGGAGAGAACAATGTCCAAAAGCAACAGGGAAGCCCAAAGTGGGATGATATGAACCTAATGAGAGTTCTAATGCAGTGGCCACGCTGCTGACAAGTAAAGTAATTGCTGCTCAGGAGGAATGTGAGCCAGTAGAAAACAGCTTTCCACCCAGGCACCAAGAAAAGCAATTAGAACTGGTAAACACCAGTGGCTGACTAAACCCGGGCCCTTAATTAATAGCTTCATCTGAAAGGTAAGGAAATCATTAAGCACTATTGGTGTCTATTAATTCCCTGCTAAAGGAACCACAATGGAGTTTTAAGGCTTCTTTCACTGTACAGTATGTGCAGGAAGGAGCACCCGAGCCCTTGCTTTGTGCAGCTGTGGTCTCCTGCCTCACTGACTGCCCCAGAGCCCTGGGATGGGCTGTGGGATAAACAGCATTAAGTCGGGACACGACTTTGAGGGTGCTCTATCAGGGCAGGAGAGAAACTGGATGGAAAATGTGACTTCAGTAAAAAGCTGCACAACTCAAGCACTGTGCTGGGGAGCTCAGGGAGAGTACAGGGAGCTGGGGGTCTGGAGCATAAATATTGCATGATACTGTATAGATCCAGTCATTGAACTATGGAGAAGAGTGTCAGCTTCTTCTGTCCAGCTCAGAGAGTGCTACAGGAATGCCAGTTGGAGGAAGTAGGGGTAGCTACCAGAAGCAGGCAGGGCAGAGAGGAACATAAAGCTTCCCACTGTATAAACAGTGGTGATACAGTGGCAGACTTCCTAAAATCTTCACAAGTACCCAGAACCAAGAGTGTTAAGGAGTGGCCTTTACAAAGGGCACAGCCTTGATTTGAAGTCTGGGCAAGACAAAGATTTATTCTTGTTAATATATGACTGTCAAGCCACCCACGTACTCTTCCCTGAATTTCAGAAGGACCACAGGTCTCTTCGCAATCTTATTTTTCAATTTGTTCTGTCATCTTTATGTGACGTGGGCACTTCTGCCTTGATGCAATGAGCAGCCTGTGGTAGACAACAGTAGTGTTTGGTTTTCTGTGTGTTAGACAGTACATTGCTGACAAACCTGCCGGCAGAGCCTGGTGCTCCTCCTTTCTGAGGGCTGGTCGCTATGCTTGGCCCAGACACCAGCCCAGCCTTGCTGTAAGCACATCACATGTGCCCTCCCCAGACAGCTGCCTGCATGCATGGAGAGTTAATTTTTACAGTTTATCGCTGACCTATCTTCCCCTTAAAAACAGGAATATGGAGCCACTAGAAGCACAGCCATGTTTCTGGAACAAGGGGGAAGCTCTTATAGTGTGTCAAACATCTATGAAGAGCCTCTCTTCCTTGTTGTCAAATCTGTGACAGCTCAAGGGACTTCCCTTTGAGATCACCTCCATTCATATTCAGACAGTTGGACTAAGGTAGGGGATTCATCTGAATCTTGTTTTCTTTATTCTGCCAAATGCAACTCAACAGACTCTTCTAAGCAGAGTGATTTCTTTCAAAACCTGCTGCATGCCATTCAGCCCCACGAAGGAGGTTCACTGCCTTGTTGCCATGGTACCCTTTCTTTAAAGGGGAAGAAAAATGGTTAATTATGCAATTTCAGAAACTACAGAGGAATGACAGAAATAATAGAAAGGAAGATTCTGGGTTTATGGTAGAACTGCTGGCTTTTCCAAAATACACCCCATTAACAGGTGAAATTATTGCCCAGTGCATGCTGTATGGGCCCAGGGCTTCTCCGGCAGCAGGGTTTTCAAGGAGGTGCCCTTTGCTAGGCAGTGGGCCTCTGCCATCCAGGAAATCAATCCTGTAGTCAGTTACTGCTGTTACCTTCCCTGGTTAATGCTCCAGACAAGTTTTCTTGGCAGAAATCCTGTGTGGAGCTGGGACAGCAATAATACATCACAGACTGATGACAAGCTCCTGCTGCTTGTGGATACCCAGAGCTACAGTTCTAGATTTAAGTGTTTTAAATCTCCTTGGCAGCATTCCATTGTTCCTCAGGCCTACTAACCCCCGCTTGCTTTCCCCAGGACCCCAGAAATTCCAGTTCATGATGCACAAGGTAGGGCCAAAGTGACTGTAAGCATCAAACCCAGCCCCTTTAGAAGGAATGGTGCTTTGCTTTGCCAAGGGCAGTGGCAGGCCAGTACAAAAAAGGCACCACAACAGATCTTTGCCAGTACTGGATCCAGTCCAGTGCTCTGTGAACAGGGAGAGTTGCCTCTCGCACGGCACACTGAGCTCTGCGAGCCAGGGGGAAGGAAAGAGTTACCCTATGCCTTGTTTCCCAATGTGTGCAGTGAGAGGAAGAGGGAAGGAAGATGATGTGACCCCATGCAGTTGTTTGTTATGGATAACTACAAGGAGAGTGAGACCTCGGGCTCCCCTTCTAACAAGGGCACTAATGGCATGGAGGGCTAGACAAGAGCCACATACAGTGGTAAGAGGAAGATAGCAGTTAAGAGACCATAACAATAATTCAAAATACTCCTGGGAACACAGCAGGAATGTCTGTCAAAAGACCAACATTTTAATCAGTTTTATAGACAAGAGACTTCCCACTAAGGGAGCACACGTATTCCTGCTTTCACAACTGGCTTCTACCACCTGGGCTCTTAAGGCTCAGGATGGTCTCTGCTCTTCAGGCTTTCCTTGACAAGTATTTCCAGCAACGGTGACTTTCCCAAGTCTGTCATGGGAGCAACATTCAGCCCAGTCCTCGCTGCATGAACTGATGTTGAAAGCTGTGTGTCTCTTCCAGTGCCCTCTCACATTCTCCTGGCTTTCCGTGGGCGGCAGCCGTTGTGGGGAACCGGGGTGTTGTCGGTGATGGAGATGACTTCCAAACCTCCCATCGTCAAACCCTTGATGGCAGCCTGCAATAACAAGGCAGCAGATGACACACTATTATCAACACACTGAACAGCAAAGAAGGGAAAAAGCTCAGGACAAAACAGTTTGGTTCCCCATCCAAAAATCAACTTGTTCCAATGGTTCTCACTTTGTAATTATTTTAGAAATAAGTGATATCAGAAAACCCAGTTAAAACCTAACTGTTTCAGTCCTTTCTGCAGCATTCCCATCAATTTTCCTGCTTCAGATGGAAGAAGCCCCAAATACAGCTTTTTTTCTCCCTCCAATGTCTTATAACTAAAATTCTAATGATTCTAAAAATTCATTACAAGGAACTTGAATGATGAATCCTTTACATCACCTTCAGTGATATTGAGACCAGCTTGAGTTTAGAAAACATGCAAAATGCCTGACAAATATGACAAACTCCAACACCTACTTTGCGTCCTGGTCCCAGTCCTTTCACCATGACTCGTACATGCAATACACCCTTCCCACGTGCTTTCTGTGAAAAGAACAACGGGTTAGTGTTCTCTCTGAAAAAAACTACTGCTGATCGGGCTCCCCTGGAGTCTTTCATTCTCTTTTGACCCATTATCATAATAATATTTAAGTAAAAATAAAGCATGGGCAGTAATGGATACAGAAGACATATACAGGGATTATTGCACAGATATTAAGAGCAAAGGAGGTTTGGATATAGCCATGGCAGGTTCAGGAGAACTTCTGTGCTAGACTGTTAGATCTGCAGACAGAGAAAGCCGTGGTATCAAACTATCTGTGACCTGAAGCCAGGGCAGAAAAAAGACATATCCGTGAATGCGGGACTGAAGTGGCAAGGGACTCTAACAAGGACTAACTCAAAGCTATTTTCCCTTCTCTAATGTGGCAACTTCTCCCCTGTAACCAGTGGATTCCTTCTGGAGGGTAAATGAGAAGTGCAGGCAAGCTTTAGATTTGCTGTGCAGGAGTCCACACCTCCAGTGCAAAAATTCTAGGGGCTTGCAAATTGGAAGTGAAGAAGTACTGTACAGCACAGCCCTGCTGCCACCATGTGGAGGGAGCTCCTCTGGCTCTTTCTTGCTGTGTTCTGGTGCAATTAACTTACTAACAACCTCAACAGTGACAGAATAAATCTGTCCAAGCACAGCTACATAGATATTAGGAGACTCCAACGAGCACAGATGAATAGTGAAGATGTTCTTATGTTCCTCTGAGTCAACCACAACAAGCTGTTGGCCAGCAATGTCACCAAACACCTCTGATGTGACAGGCTGTAGTGAATTCCACCTGATTTAGGAAGAGCATTTTCAGTTTAACCTGGCCTCATTCTGCTGTACTGAGGACTGTAACACAGCCAACCTCATCTCCTCCACTTAGACACCCACGTGGTTTTAGAAAGTGACAATAAACCATATGTAGCTGGAAACTACATCTGCAAGGACATCACCTTCTCTGACTGTAACTGCTGGCAGCAGCTCAGCTCTCCTGTGGCAGAGACCAAATATAAAACATTCAGCCAGTAACTAAAGCCACTTCTCAGTCCCCTGCAGTGCAAAAATTGAACTGCTGCTGATTCAGGGGCTACATTCCCAAAATGACTGAGAGATGTTCACTTAGAAAAAAGGAGCTGTGCAGAGTGGTGCACAGGCTCCAGGTTACATTTCCAATCACAACCTCCACAGCTCAACTTACCCTCAGGGCATTTCTAACAGCTGCTTCAAACAGGCTTTGTCTGTGTGCAGATGGAGCTTGGGACGTTGTAGGCACAGAACAGCTCTGGAATGCTGTCTGTGAGCCAGGTGTATGCCCAGGTACAGGGGGACACAGTCAGTGCTCCCCTCTGGGAGGTGGGAATCATTGGTGCGGACTTACCACCGCTGCGGCCATGGCCGCGGTCTGTGCTGCGATGGCAGTTCCCTTCTTGGCATTCTGGAAGCCTTCTGTGCCACAGGACGTACGGGCGAATGGCTGGTTGTCAAAGCTGACCACTTGGACATGGGTGCTGCACAGACAGAGGGGCAAAGGGAAGAGGCAAGGTAGAACAAGGCTTTATTCTCACTTCTCGCTCACCTTACTCTCACGGCTCACTGCAGGACTCCAGTCTCCCTTCTCCAAGCCACCCTAGGTCTCAACTCCTTTTCAAGGCATCCCATTTACTCACACCTGCTGCAGAGCCCTCCCAGCAGTGACCTTATGGTCACCCCACAGACCCTGAGTGAGGCGGCAGAACCTTTCTGGATAAGGTGTTCTTTATCCAGCTACACCACTCAGCCCTTTCAGACCCACTTCTCTCTGCATTTTACCTCTTCCATTAAAAAAATGCACAAAACTTTTCTAGAACTTTAAGAAACAGTAAAGTATCACTGGATTGCTGAGGAAATACAACTGCGTCTCATGGAGAATATGGCAATTTGTTCAACAGCTGTACAGCAATAGTACTAGAGCAGAAGGGTGGAATAACCTGCTGCTAAAGCTGTCGGCATCTGATTATTCACATCAGAATGCAGTCAGAACGTGTAAAAACAATCTTATTGCTTTACAGACATTCTAAGGACAGTTATGCCTCCTGAACAGCACTGAGGTTTGAATCAGTGTCATCTTCACAGTCATGAACACCACTTTTTTTCTTTGAGCCTTTAAATCAAAATGATGACAGGCTGAATACAGAGTGTGTTCTGAGCTTTTATTTTTGCAGGAGAGCAGGAACGGAGGAGCTCATTTGCTTACTTGTTGTAGGTCGCTTTGATGTGCGCTATCGGGATCTCTTCATAAACCTTTCCATCCCATCTCATGGAGCTCCTCTGCAGGATTAAAGGGCTGAGGAGCAAAACAAGAATTACCAGGCCTCGCTCTTTAAATATTGCCAAGTTTTATTTCACATTGGGAAGCAAAGAAAGAACGGCTCAAGCCTCCGAAAGGCCCAAGCTGCGTTTCTGATTGAGCCAAGTCTCTCCCTCGGCTGCAAACCCACCGAGGGCGATAAAACCTCGCAGCGAGCAGCAGATGGCAGCGCCCTCCCGGCGCGGCCTGGCCCCGGCTCTCACCTCTGCTCGGTCGCGCTCTGCTTCTCCGCCTCCTTGGCAGCCGCCCCCGCCGTGTCCTGCAGCCTCGGGGGGCCGGTGCGGAGCCCGCGGCACAGCGCGGCGGCGGCGGCGGCGGCGGCGGCGCGGGCCCTGAAGGGAGGAGGGAGAGAGAGAGAGAGCCGCGGCTGAGGAACGGGGCAACGGGGAGGTACGGGGGGCGTCCGACGACAGCGGGGAACCCCAGCCATGAGGGAGGCGCTCCCGNCCCGCATCTCGCAGCCTCTGGAGAAGGAGGAGGAGGAGGTGGCGGCGCTCATGGAGCAGGTAGAGGGGGATGGTGGTGGGGCGCTGGTGGGAAAATGGCGGCCTGAGGGGAGAGGAGCATCAGGAGAGCTGGTGGCCTTGCACACACAGCCTGATGTTGCTTCTCTAGTGCTCTGTGTGCGATTTGCACCGCATCTTGGTGGCATTCCCGTAGTCTTCCTCGGTGCTGCTGTACCCCTGTTAGGTTCACCTGCTGCAAGCTGCTCAGCCTCAGGGAAATTCCCATTATCTTGTATTTGCTGAGGTGGAAATAATTCTGCTTGCTAACACCCGCAGTGCTGGCGGCTCAGGAATTATTTATTCTGCCCTTTTAGATAGAGCTGGAGAAAAGCCAGTATTCAGATCATGAAATCCGTAAGATGGAGGAGGAGGAGCAGCTGAAGAGGAGGAAGGAGAGCCTGCACGATGATGATGAGGCACCCGGCAAGAGGGTCATCATGGCTCAAGACCTGGAGGAAAAGTGGGAGCAGAAGTTTCTGCGGTTCAAAGCCGCTCCGCGGATAACAGGTACAGGCTGAAGTTTGGGGTGGGTGGGAACAGTCAGATTGTTTGGCAAACAGAGTGCAGTTCAGTGGAAGGAAGGCATTTTTGAGTCTTTTTTGCTTTAAAGAGGCTCTTGACTATGTGGCAGCACCATTAGCACATGAGCCATTAACATTCTGACTGAGAGATCTGGGTTCTCGTGCCACAAAAATGTGCATGTTCAACCTTACCAGAGCAAAATGCTGAAGTCAGGTGTTGTTTCTAGACTGGAGAAAAGTTTGGTTGCTTGATTCCCAAGCTCTGCTTAGTGCTTTTGCTGATTTGTGTCAGGATAGGGATCCAGACTGCTTGCCATAAATTCCTTCTGGAAATGAAACAACAGTAGGTTCCAGCTAATACTTCATTGACTTCTAAGGCAACTGAGAGCAGTCCTGTCTAGATTTTTGTCTTGTTGTATATATCCATGTTTGCATATTGTTTCTGGAAGAGCCTGAGATGCCAAGGGCTGGTGAATCAGTGGGATCAGAGCGGTGCTGCTGGGAGACTGTTTCCAGCATGTGTTGGTTTTTGGCAGATGATGATAAAAACAACATTCGAACATCACTGAACAGGAAGCTGGACAGTAACCTGATGCTTCTGGTGAAACAGAAAATCAGTAACCAGGAGCTATGGCTCTTGCCTCAAGTGGAATGGCAGCCTGGAGAGACACTGCGAAGCACAGCTGAGCGAGCCATGGCTACGTTTTTGGGTGTGTAGTCTGCCCTGTGCTTGACCCTCCCTCTTCTTTGTCTCAGTGGGTTTCTTCCTGTCCCCTATCTGAGGACTATTTGTTGTCTGCTGTAGGAAGTTAGGGAAGTTACCTCCTACATGCTGGGAAAAGGCATTTCATGGCAGAGGGATGGAGGTTAGTGGGGTGGACTTCCTGGGAAGAGTCGTGATCTTGGGTAATTGGCATTTGTAGGGCTGGCAGACTGTGAGTTGGGATCTCTGACTGCCACCGCCAGCAGTGCAAGGTGGCCCTTGTGATCTGATTCTGGAGCATCACCAGACACCCCCTGAATGTCTGGGCTTGCTCCAGGTGTATGGCTTCTCTGTCCCTCTTGTTGCATATAGTAGCTTTTGCCGCAGATTGGTGATGATGGCAAACCCACATTGCTTTTGGCAAAGCTTGGTACCCTCTCCCTCCCTCCCTCTCTCACTCTGAGAGGACTTGCTGGTCTCCAAATGAGCAGTTTCTTGAGAAAAGGCTCACACTTGTCAGTATTTGTGCCACAGAAGGAACAGTCAGTCTGAACATGTGTAAGGAGTGGCTTATACTGCCTTTTTGTTATACAGGAGAACAGTTACTGTTGCTCTGTGTTCTCATGTCTTATTTTTTTTCTCTTGCATTGCTGGGGTCTTACAGGAGATGACATTCAAGCCAAAATCCTGGGGAATGCACCATATGGGATTTACAAGTATAAGTTCCCCAGGGCCATCAGGACTGAGGATAACATGGGAGCCAAAGTCTTCTTCTTCAAAGCCTTCCTTCAAAGCAGTGATTTTACCCAGACAGACCCAAAGGCTGATTACCTATGGGTCACAAAGAACGAGCTGGGAGATTACCTGAAGCCGGAATACCTGAAAAAAGTCAATCGATTTCTCCTGGACTTGTAAATGATGGGCTGTGCTCCAACAGATGGGGAAGATGTGGGACGTGGCTCCAGGGAGGAGCATGGCTGCTGCTTTGCATGGTCTGTGTGTATGAGATGTTAACTTGGGCTCTGGAGGATAATTTGCCTTTGCCTTATTTCCCAGTTCTCTTCACTGGCCCTGTACTGAATAAATATTAAAACTTATACTCAGAAGTGAAGCTCTCCTGAGGGAGTTCTTTGCTCTTGTTGAATTCTCCTCCTCCAGCTCTTCTGAAAATGCATGTTATGATCTTTCCCAAGAGTGTGATTCCCTGGGGTTGTGGTACCTGGGAGGCTTGCTTTCCTCCCCTGTCTCCTGCCACAGGCTCAGGCTCAAATGTTTTCTCCTTGCAATGGTTAATGCTTGTCTCTGTTACCTGCTCTCTGGTAAGAACAGCACTGGAGGTTTATCTGTGTGTCCAGGTGGGAACAGACCCCTCTGGACACCAGCCAGGGCAAGGTAGGTTTCTGAGGAGAGTGAAAGTTGGGATATTCACAGTTTTTAAATATTGAATCTGCATTGGAGTTGCCTGTCACCTTGAGTCCATGATACACAGTGGCTGTGGAGGACACAGATCTATGAGAAATAGGCAGCAGCTCATTCTTCAGACAAGTGTTGCTTTCCCATCCACACTGCCTTCCCTTGAGCCTCAGCCTACAGCAACAGACACTGAAGAAGGGTAACAGCAGCAGCAGCTCCCTGTCTGGGCTGGGAGGCTCATTTTTCCTGGAAGGGGAAGGCCATTTTAGTGTTGCTGCCTTGTGGGAGCAGCCTCAAAGGTGGCTCTAAGTTCTCAGCTCCCATTCCCACTGCATTAGGCCAGCACTGCTAACCCAGGCCAGCTGGGTCTGCCTTGGGAAGCCCAACCCTACTACCCTGATTTCTTTATTAGAAGATCTATCCTGGGCTTTTGTGATGCTGCCTCACACCTCTGGGGCTGGTTTTTCTTCTTCGAGGTTTCTTCCGGTTGTAAATGTTGCTGTTTGGTAGTCAGAGTGCTGGCTGGACCGTGCAGGGAATCTGCCTCCTTCAGCGGCAGGGAGAGAGGGAGGAAATAGCTGTTGTTAATCATCTGGAGAGACTTTGGCCTCCAGAGGTGGAACTGGAGATTGCTATATGTATTTTGTCAATCCTTTGGGAGCTGTTTTGCTGCAGGCCTCAAATTAAAGCTATCCTTAATCACTCCACAAGCCATCGGAGAGGGGAGGGAGCACAGCAACCTTCCATTTTCTAATGCTAGACAGTTTGGGAGCTGCAGGTTTGCCATAAATTACCAACAAGACTTGGTTCTTGGAAGCACTCTCACAGGCCTGGCAAGGAGGCTGAGCCTGCAGCAGAGAGCAGTGGCAAAGAGGAAATAAATGTGAAGCAGAATATGTGGCTGAAAAACTAGATATTCTGGCTGCTCTCTGAGGTTAGCACTGCTAGAGGGGAGGCTACTGCCTTCTCCAGGACTGGAAGCTCCTGCAGTGGGGAGAGGTGAGTCCTTTCCCACAGTTTGTGCCCTGTCTGGGGGGAACATGCGTGCAGTCAGCATAGGATTAGGCTTTTCTCTGCCACTCTTGTTTCAGGCTGTCGCTGGCTTCATGGGATGCAGGCTCTGAGCAGAGCCTTGTGGCTGCAGGCTTAGGGCATTCCCTTTGCCAAGGTCTCCACCCTGTTTCCCACTCCGAAGGCAGGTTTTTGCTGGAACAAAACTTCTAAAGCATCTAAATGCTGTTTAATCAGTGCTTATTTGGTCTCAAAAGCAGGAGCACAAAAGAGAGAAAGGGCTGTACTGAAGCCTTTTATTTTCTCTGCAGTTGATTTTATTTAAAAACCCTCAGCCTGTTGCTGCAAACAATCCCAGATCCTGCAGCTTGGGCCCTTTCCCACAGTTCTTGTGTGTGGCCTGTTTTCTTCTCTGACCTCGGTGAGAGGGAAGGCAGGAGGACATCATGCAGGTTTCCTAGAGGATAGTTTGAGTCTTCTCATTTCCTCTACTCCCAGAGTCCTGCAGTAGGTCACTGAGGCTGTTCTTTTCCTTTGGGAACTTGGTGGCTGCAGGCTGTCTTTCCACTCAGTGCAAACCTATACCCATACTCGCAGTTGCATAAGCCTGAGCAGGCAGGCTGGTGGGATGTATTTTGCTGACAGCCACTGAAAGGATAGTACTTCTGAGAGATCAGAAGAAACCCGTGGAGTCATGGCTGGGTGAGAGCTGCTGCACCCAGGTGTGCCTCCTGCAGTCCAGCACACAGAGCAGGGGGATCATTTCACCTTTGCTGAGCATGAAACAAAAAACTCCCCTTGCAAAGGTAAGGGAGAACTGGATGAGTGTTTGCCTGGATGTAGAAAGAGGCTGAAGCTTGTTTGCACCCAAAGGCTGGAGGGTTTTTTTCACCTTGGCAAAGGTACCCTAATGTGGGATCTCTGCCAGAACCTGAAGCTACAGCAAATGTCTGGGAAAGGCACTGAGTTTGCTGCGGCTCTTCAGTGCAAGGCGCAGTCAGAACAATCAAAGAGTTCTCCTGTGAAGTGTGCACCAGAGAGAGGAGTTTTGGAAAGGACCTGTGACTCCTTGCTGAGAGCAGAATGTGGGGCTCATGTAAGAAGTCCAGTATAAGATCAGTGCTGCCGGGCCAGCAGCTGAGTGTTACCATCCCCTTACTGTGCACATTGGGGGAGGAAGCTGGGGAGTGGTCAGGCTTGGGGGGGCTTTCTGCTCCTGAACGCCATTTTTGACAGAGAATGCTTCAGTTCATGAGGGTCATGCACAAAAGCCAGATCCTTTCCCCCTCCAAGGTGGAAGGAAGCATCTCAAGATGCCCTTATCCTGGTGTGATACAGTCCAGCAGCTGTTGCTAGTAGTCTGCAGGAGCAGAAACAAATGGATAAATTGTAGCCTAAACCACCAGCATTTAAGCATCTAAGCCGTTGCTTAAGCCATCATGTTAGAAGACAGAAATGGTGGTTTGTTTAGTGGGAAGTTGATGCTATCACTCCCCTCCAGTGAGGGAGAGATAGCAAGTCCTAATAAAACTGCTTTTTAGTCTCACATACAGTTTTCCTCTACTTCTACAAATCGTTCCCTAGCTGATATCCCTCCCTGTCTGTGAGTTTTGGGGGTTAGTGTTCTCTAAACAGAGGCCTGCTCACATGTTTTGTGATACACTGTGAACTGTTCAGAACTGCACACTTTCCCACATAATGGGAAGCTGCTGTTTGTTCCTCCTGGCTGGCCCCAAGCAACCAAAGTCTTCCAAATTAAGAAGATAAATACATACGGAGCCAGGAGAGGCCACTGGAACCACAGGCTACACAGCTTCCTGTTCTCTGAAAACCGGTAGGAGGGGAGATGTTGTTCTCCCAAATACAACTGTGAGCTTGTTAGAGCAGGGAGAGCTGCTGGGGTGCAGGGAGCATCCTGTGTTATCCCTCACTGCTGAGGCAAGGTGTGGGCTGGCTCAGGGAGGGTGAGAGTTGTGCTGTCCCAACTGGTGCAACCTTTGGGCTTGCTCCCTGCCCTGGAGGGTGCACATAATGTTGCTCTCCAGCAACACCAGTCACTTTGCCTTTGTTCAGATCAAGCTTCCGTTCTTGTGTTGGAAGGGATCTGTGTCTTTGGAGAGAATTTTTCTAGTAGTCCTTGGGATTGCTGTAGTCACTGCTCTTTTCTGCTGTGCTCTGCTGCCTGCAGGGGGTGCAGCGTGGGGTGCTCTGCTCACAGTAGCCCAGAGCCCCAGCAGAAAATTGTGTGGAAAATCCGGTTGAGGTGACCAGTGGTGTGAGTGGATTAGGTCCCATCCTGTTGCTTTCAGGATACCTTTTTTCTCCCTTGTGAAATCACCCCTGTGGGTTTGCATAACCAGCATGCTGGAAGGACGCAGAGTGGGGCGGGCAGAAGGCTATGCTCGAGTTAATCTCTGCTAAGGTAAGAATGGATATAAAAGAAGGGATACTGCTGGGAAACTTGTACTAAGGGTAAAATTACCCCAGAAGCTTTGTTGATAATTCCCAGTCCTTAACACCAAGCCCTCAAAGACGAAGGGCAGGAATTTGTGAGGTGAGTGTGAAATGCTGACAGCAGGAAGCGCCTTCAGATAGTTCCAGCTACAGCTTTGCTGTCAAGGCTACTTTACCCTGAGAGATCTTGGAGGGTATAAAATCCTTTGTCAGGACTTCATAGGCAATGCTTGGAGACCCAGGAGCGTTTCTCAGTTAAAATATGAAGGGTTGTTCAGCAACACTGAAATGAAGGTTCTTCAAAACAGAGGGAAGGCAAGAAAGCCTTTATGCAAGGTGTACAAGGCTTTAGGACTCACCATCAGAGCCCGCTCCAGTAACAGGACAGTGTGGTGGCAGGAACTGGCACCTTACCTGCTTACCATGAACTTCCAGTGTCATAATTGGCTGAGACAAAAGTTTAGGAAAAGATTTTTCAGTTAACAATTTGCAGTTTAAGTTGATCTCTTCTGGAGCTTAGGGTGGGAGCTGATGTTGAAGGCAGATTATCTTCTGAGGGGTTGCTCTCCCTCTCAAGCATCTGGGCAGAGGGAAGCTGGGAACATCAGGACATGAGGTGTGGGCCAGTACTGCTGCTGAGAGGGCAGCAAGTGATGTCAGGGGTGAGTGTGTGCTGCTGGCCTGCTCCCACCACATGCTGCCTGCCTGCTTTCTGCACTCTCTCATCTATCAAAGTAATTATGACCATTACATTTCTCCTTTCAGGTTTGACCCTCCCAAATGTTATTCCACAGCATTAAACCTGTGGGGCGAGTGAATTATTGGGGGAAATAACTAGATATAATCCAGGTTTAATGGGCACATAGAAAAACCACACTGGGTCGGGAGAGTGGCTCAGCCAGTATCCTGCTTCTGCAGGCAAATAGAAATCTATCTTGGTGTGTGTATATATCTAGTTGCGTGATCTGTGAGCTCTTAATAATTGGTTTGGTGACCTGCCGGCAGTGTAGAGCTTTCCCCAGTCCCCAGTTAATATAATGGGTCACAAATCCCATTTGCTTTTGAATTCTGAGTTATCCTTTTGTTAATGTTGCCTATCGCTTTTCTGGAAGCATTGGAGGAAATCAGAGCCATGTGCTAATCAGTAAATCTGGTTCTGTGTGTTCAGAAGCTGCTGCCCTGCTCTGCCTGCCTTTTCCAAAAGACCCATGCAGCCCATTTGTGTCAGACTCAACGCCCTACTCTGCAGAACAGCAATTGCTTCCCAAGCCATGCTACTACCCAAATGGCACAGGCTGCAAATGTTGGATGAGCTTGAGGAAAGCAGTGGGATATGATGGGGAGTGGGCAGCCAAGTGATAAGGGGCTTGGATGGGAGGGAGGCAGGGCTTTTGGGATGTCTGATCCCACCAGTGCCCTGTGTGGAGGGGCAGTGAGTTTCCCGTTTCGGGGTGGGTGACTGCTGGACATGGAACCCATGGGGACCCACTTTTCTGCTTCTGCTCCACCAGCACTCACAGCTCAACATCCAGTCTTGTCCCTTCTTAGGGAATGTGGCACAGCAAATGGTGCCTTCCAGCAGTGTGTTAGAGGCTTCTGGGTTAGCAGGGGCTGGAGGCAGTGAGCAAGATCCCTCTGGATTTCATATCCCTTAATTTTCTCTGCCTGAAAGCAGGACTATGGTGTCCTGTAGGTGTCTTGCCTGCTCTCTCCTGCCCTTGTGGGTAGGTAGGTATCAGAGCCCTTTCTGAGGGGCAAGAAGGTGCCAAGCAGCCCCTAAGGTGAACACAGGTATATCCCTCCTGAAGGAAGGGGTGGGAGAGCATCAGCCCCCCAGACTGAAGAACCTGTAAACCACTCCAAATCACCTGCTGTTCGTGCTAACCCAAAGGCTACAAGTGGTTGGTAGGGACTGTGTTCCTGTGGCAATGGTTGCCCATGGTTTGAACTGGATGAGAAACTCCAGTGGTGTGTCGAAGCGCCAGAATATCCCAAGTCACAAAGTCAGTGTTTCTTGATTACTTTCTGTTTGTTTCCTGATTTTCTGTGAGTTTTCATTCTCCTGTGCAGCTGATAAGCCTCACTCTTCACCCCTTTACCTCATGCTTCCATTCATCTCCCTATTTTTAGCCTGTCTGTGGCATTCTTCACACAATGCCTGTGTGCACTGCTTTGATCGGAGCTGCTGACGGCGACGATGTGACCTTGAAGGTAGTGGTGTGCAGTGAAGTGAGACGTGTATTATTTAGTTAGCTCCTTGTAGCTGGGCATCGCGTCACAACCCAGGCAGGCACACAGCATTACCTCCCCTCACTCCATGCTGTTTTCACTGACAGGTCCCACCAAGATTTGGGCTATTTGACTCCAAACCCCTCTTCATAGCCCTCACTCAGACTGAGGAACAAGGTGGGGAGCTATTAGCACTGGGAGCTTGATGCTCAAATGTTGCTGGCTCTGATTTAAGAGCTAAATTCCCCCGAGGATGGACGTGGATGTCACTCGCTGCCTGTGAAATATCTCGACGTTAGGCACTAGATGGCAGACAGTGACTGGGAAATCCTACCCGTGGAGTTTTACTTCCCTTTCCCCTTAAAATCACCTCCTGCTCTAGCTCTCACATGCTTCGGCGTGGGAACCTGAAGCATGGAATAGGGATCAACAATTTTTAACTGCTGTGCTTAAGCTTGTATCTTGCATTTTGAAGGATCCCAGTGATTGGCAGATGGTTGCCTTTGCTCCACCGAGGCTTGACAAGTAGTGGGAGTCTCCAAGGGGTCTCCAGTGCAGGGAAAAGAGGCAGAGAGCAGGCAGGCAGCATCTGAGGATGGAGAGTGGATGGCAGGCAGGTTATGAGGGCTGTCCAGGATGCTGCATGGGGGTTAGGAAGGGATGGGAGTTCAGAAGGGGTGCATCCATAAGGGGTAGGGATAGGGGTTGAAAATGATTGTGTGTGTTTGACACAAGCAAGGAGAAGGCAAGAAATCCCCAAGGATGAATGTCCTACAAGCCTGGTTGTGCAGTGGTTGGTTTGGAGAGGGCAGTGAAGGTGTTTGTGGCAATGTCCAGGTTTCAGCCGCATGCTGTCCCTCACCTTGTGAGAGGGAGGGTCAGACCCTGGCTGTGGGGTTCAGTCACCAGGAAGGGTTTGATCCTGTTCCCATGGTAGCACAGCATGCCTTTGATTTACTTGCGTTGGGCTTTGGGGGTTTATCCCCAGAAGTGTGCATAAAAGTGGACTTACCTAGAAGAATGTGTATCCCCTCCTGCACCCCAGTGGTGCTGCATGAGCTGCCATGCACTATTAGGAGGCAGAAGTGGCAAAATCCCTCCTTTACCAGCCAGGGGTCTGAGTTCAGTGTGTCCCTGGGCACTGCTATATGCTGCTCCCATCCCTGTGAAGCTCAGGGTAAACACAGCCCCCGTGGTGCTGAGTGCCTGGCTGTCCTGTTCCCAGGCACCAGCACAGAGCTGCAGCCCCTGTGCCACACTCTGGGTGTTGTAGGTCCCCTGTAAGCACCTTCCAACAAAAAGGGGATTATCTATAGCTTGTTAGAGTCCTTGCAGGGAGGGAGAATAAGGCTCTTTGCTCTGAAATGTTCTCTTCCCTGGGATTACAAGATAATGCATATGAAACGACATTAGCTCAGCCAGGTTTATGGATTATTTGAAAATCAAATTCTTTTAATCTCATCCACCATCTGGCACCAGCATAACAGCCAGCAGCCAGCTCGCTGCTGCTTCCACACTGACTGTGTCGGAGTGACTGGAGTATCAGAGTTGGTGAGCAGCATCCCTGGCCACCACTGTGCATCCTGGCACCAGCACCCAGGCCAGCCTTGTCCTGATTTCTTCACGAGACACTGTGGAAGTAACGTGCCTCTGAGGAACTGGAGGCTGTCCCTGATGTGCACTGGGAATGAACAGACAGACTGGGAACATGCTTGTGCCTATGTGACCATGAGATTTGAAATCAGAGGGATCCCCTGGCCTTGGATAAAGGTTAAGATTGGAGTAGAGGATCTGCCAGTCTCACTGATGTGATTTCCAGTGATCTTCTGGCCTGGGCAAGGAGGGATGAGGACACAAAGGCTCCTTGCAGGATGCTGATACAGAGATTTTTCCAAGGAATTTGTGTATCCCCTTGAATATCAATTAGAAGCCACCAGGGTACCTCTGAGCACAGTGCTGGGGAGCCAGGGACAGTTCATACTGTTTGTGAGGGGCAATACGAGCGGGCACACTGTCCCCAAGGAGGAGGGCAGGGTGGAAGAGCCTGTCAGAGGCACAGCATGGAGCACTTGTGAAGCATCACTGTAGACAGCACCACAGAGGCCAACCTGGCTCACTTTCTCTTGCTCACAGGTATGGGAACAGATGGGACTGGAGAGTGGTGAGGGATCACTAAGGGAAGTTGCAGCTGCCAGAACTGGGGACCTGTGAATGAGTGAGGGGTGTGTGCTGGGCACTGTTGTCCCCACTCCAACCCCACAGCTGACTTTTCAGATGCGAAGCCAGCTGGGCTGCAGAGCTGCTTGGTTCTCCTGGTTTTGGTTTCTGTGCTGAGCCTCAATACAACCATCCATCTTCTCCTGTCTCCTCCAGAACACTTCTGTACCTACTACCAAGGAGCGCTCTAATCTCAGTACCCATTTAACATGAATAAAAAGCCTTCTGGGACAATAGGTCACGGTTATACAATTTAGCTCGAGTAGAGAAAAGGCCTTTATAGCTGTGAATACATGAATACTTAAAATATATATATAACATTGGTTAACATCAGGACTTATAAGCATAATATATATATATAACACTGGCCTAACAGTCCGTGCCTTGACTCCCTCCACAGAAGGCTGTAGCTGTTCTGCCTGTCAGCTCTGTCCCAGTGGCTCTTCATGGCTGGAGTCACAATTTGACCTATTGCCCATGTTTTCTGGGATGTCAGTATGGAGAGCAGCTGTTATGGGCCGAAGGAGAGTGGGAAGGGAGTTCTGTGACTGGTGCTCAGTGGGGCTAGGGATGTGAGAGGTGAGGATACAGCACCTCTTCCCACAGATAAGTAATGGCACACAGAGCCAGGTTTGTACCTGCTGTGCCACCCAGAAATTCACTCCCATGATTTGTGTGCCTTGAAGACAGTTGCATGCAAATAAAAAACCAAGAAGAATGAATAGCTTTAAAGAAAAAAAGTGTCATTTCTGTAGGTAATTAATTACTAATTATACAATCTCAGCATTGTATGTATCATTAGAATTACTTGGTTTTCCAATACATTGTAGTTTTAATTAAATCCTGAGAATCTTGTTTTTCTCCTCCTTTGTAACACAAAGTAATTTTTTTATTAGTGCCAAAGAATAAATTAATTGTGTAATTGGTGACTATTACTTTGTCACTCCTGGAAGGGTTGTTTCCAGGTTGTTTGTATGAAGTGGCTGGAGTGGTTATGAAATGTCTGATACCAAGACTCCCTGGAAGTAGCTGTCTGTGGCTGGGGATGCTGGTGGAGGTGGGGATTTGGCAGTGCTGGGACACTATCGGCAAGAAGAGAATGGAAAACTCTGCCAGGACTGGATGGAGGAGGCTGTCAACCACTCCTGTTATCCCCTTCCTTACTTGCATGACGGTGAATAAATGTATTTCATTTTGATGCCAAAATGCCCTCTAGAAGGCATCCTCAGACTCTCCAGAAAGGAAGTGAATTGGCAGTGAAGCTGTGGCTGCTTCCATGTGCTCCCCATGGCAGAGGTGAGGGAGAAACTCCAGGATGGCACTGTCAAACATAGACCACTCCAGTCATCATTAAAGGGGGCTGAGAGCTGGTGGGGATGGCATGTCACCCCCTGCCCCACCATGTGTAGGGTGCACTGCAGATTCCAGGCAGGAAGAGGGGAATTTAGCATGTAGCTAGTGATAGGGTCTTAATAGAGCTGCACTTATTATTTGGAAAAGAAAATCAAGATTACAGGCTTATGAAGGATTAGCAAGCATGAATGCGTATTTCTGCATATACTGCTCCTTTTGTAAACCCATTGTGCCATTAGGCTGATATAGAGTTATATCATTACTAGCATGACATCAGTGTATCTGATAGTGTTGATAAGAAGATCCAGCAGCCATACTGAAGAAAACAGGGCATTCCTGCAGGCCTGCTGATCCTTCCCTGTTTGTACCTTGTGGTTTGGCTGTGAAATCATGTTGATTTTCAGACAGCATCAACACCATCAGTAAGACAGGCACCTTGTGAGCATTGGCCTGCAGCCTGGGGCCCTTCAAAGGGACCATACTGAGGCTTTTAGAATTTCAGCTGCCCTCTACTGTGGCAGGAAAGTGGATGCGTGAGGATCCTCAGGTGTCTGTGCACTCACTTATAATGGTGGAGAGAGATCTTGGACTGCTCAGGGGATCTTGGGTCACTCATGGATATAGTGCAGGGGTCTTTCAGTGTGGCTGAAACTCTGCATTTCTGGTTTCAGCCAAAACACAAGAAGATCCTTATAAAGGTGGTGTACCTGTTGGCTTCAAGTACTGAATGCTCTCAAGGGCAGTAGCTGCCAGGTCTTGGCTCTTGGAGCCCTGGAGGTGTGTGAGCTACCTGGAGATGTTAAGAAATTTGTTGCAAACTTTGGAAGTTTCAAAAGCCTGCCTGTACTTCATAGTCTGCAAGCCTTGACCCCACATGGCTGTCAGGATGTGCAACCTTAGCGAACCCAAGTCCTTGGCTCTAGACTTCCTTAGAGATGGTCTTTGCATATAGAGATGCACTAAGCAGAAAACTGGGATGGAGGAGCAGGGAACTGAGTGGTTATGAAACATCAGAGCCTCTCTGTGTGTAAATGCAACTTTTGATATTTACTAGATATTTTCCCCTTTAGTTTAAACCATTGTTTGTTGTTTTTTTTCCCCCATGGAAATACAATAACAGCCCATGTGTTTCTAACTAAATAGCAGCCTCTGCTTCATAAACAATCCAGGGTCCAGTTTGAATGGGATCCCTACAATGATGTTTCTGGAAATCAAATAACAATTGAAGTAAGACAGCTTGTTCCTGGAGCTGCCCAGAGCTGTTTGCTGACAGAGCTGAAGGGAGTGAGAGCCCCTGGAGCATCCGGGTCTGCAGGCAGATCAGTGGGACAGCAGGAGGTCCCTGTGCTGCTCAGACCTGGCTCCTTTCCCTGCTCTCTGTCAGTCAACTGCCACAGTACCAGACATCATCTCAGGAATGATCCCATGAGTTCCATCCATGGGCTCCCCTTAGCACTGCTGCCCTTGTACCTCCTGCCTCTCCATTTTCATTTGAGGGTGATTTCAGCAAGGAAGTTTGACTTTTCCTGCCACTGTGGTTCACAAAATGTATCCACCTAAGCACATCCCACCTCCATGTGGGGATGCAAAGCATCCCTTCAGAGTGGCTAACCTGTTGCTGCCAGGTGTTCTGGTCCCCTGGGCAGCCACTTCCATTTTGCCTCCTCTTTTTGCTGCAGGTTCCCATTCACTGATCTCCTGCAACATCGCTTGCATTACTGACACTTTGGACTTGAACTGGGACTAGTTCCCTTTTTGTCCCGTCCTGATGCTTTTAGTGCTCAGATCACTTTTGAGTGTGAGATTGTAAAATCACTTGGAATATTTGAAAAGTTGTGTCCATTTTTTTCTCTCCATTGGAGTGTATACCTGTGGGGGTTTTGTTATTTTTTCCTTGTCCATGTTTTAAGTTTCTTTTGGCCATAATTTCTTTTTGTGATGTAAGTGTTCTGACAAACTTGACCCTACGCTGCAGAGCAGTTCTGCATGAATGATCCAAGTAGGTCAAGCAATCTTTTTCTCTGCTTCTTTCCCCTGAAGTTAAAAATGACCCTACAACCACCAGCCTGGTGCGTAGAACCCAGTGCACACAAGAGACCCCACAATAACAAACCAATGTGCACACAGGCCGCTGCTGATGGGTGCTGACATGGTTTCAAAGGTACTGATGCTCCTGCTGATGTGTCCTTTCTGAGGGCAACAGCGTCACCAGTTCTGTTAGTTGTGAAACGAGGAGGATGACTCATGAACCGTATGGACGCAAGCAGTGTCAGTACCTTGATGGTCCATCAGGTTTCTAACCTGCGTCAGCAAAATAAGGGGTGAAGAAGGAAAGCAGAGTGACAACTGAACCTGAATTTGAGAGGGAGAGAGCAAGTGATACGGAAAATACAGCTCCCTCTGAGCTTGTGACCCCATGCCTTACCAGACAGAAGCCGCAGGGACACCCAGCTCCACAGACTGTCAGACACGGGCTGTTGCTGTCATTTATAGATATTGGAAACATTGACTCTGGACATGCTCTACAACAGGCTCCAACTTTCTTACTCTGCTGAGAGCCTGAGAGTGTCTTCCCCATCTCTCTCTGCAGAGGCTTTAGGGGGACTGATTATTGTGGGCAGACACCTCAGTCCTCCTGATTTTGCTACAAATATTTTGTCTACTAATGCAACAAACCCTCCTTGGGTCAATGCCCGAAGCAGATCAGAATTGCTTAAAAGTCCTGAAGCTGAGCAAGCAGATGAGAAGGCTGGTCAAAGCAAAATTAAGATGCTGTGAACCCTGTTGTGATGATTAATGGCTCTTTTTATATGAAGATGTTCAGAAACTGACATTTACTGAAGAAATGAGAGTGAGGTCTTTGGAATAAACTAGGAAGAGCTGTTCAGTTTTTTTAATAAAAAGAGATGTTTCAGCCAATACAAACAATTAAGCATTCCTAGGTGTGTCTCCCTGCCTGCAATCTGTAACAGGAGAAATAAAACATGGAGAGACAAATAGCTTACTTTGGGTCAAGGGACAATCAGACCAGAGCATCACCTGCAGCTCAAGTGTGGCCTTCAGGGAGTGCTGACTGGGGGTTTATGAACCGGCCCTTTCTCCCCCCAGAGTGCTGCCCTATGTGCCCTTGACAGCTCTCTGAGCTTCCCACAGCTCTGGGGCAGGAGATACGAAATGGCAAGAGACAATCTCAGTGACCACTTCTACCAGCAGCTCAGCCTGGCAGCAGCTCCCAGCCCAAGCCTCCCTCACCAGCAAACAGAGCCATCAGCATCGGCAGCCTCAGCACTCACCTACGTACCTGCATTCTTTGAGCCTCCCCCCATCCCTTTCTCCATCACTACCCAAAGTGTAGGAAGCAGCCTGGAAAGCTGGGGAGAGGTCATATCTCCCCAGATGCTCTGGGATCAAGAGTGCTACCCCAAGAGCAAATCTGATATCACAAATGAGTAATGCATTGGAGCTGGGCTGTAATGATTTTTTAAAATATGTTTTTTAAGGCTGTTTTTTGATGCCCTGGCTTGATCTTAGAAAGGGTTTCCCTGTTCTTAGAGCAGAAATCCAAGAGAGCAGTCTGCATCTATTTACCATGCACAAGAGTCAAAAATGGCTCTTCTCCCTCGTAGGTCTCTGCAGCTCCTCTGGCAGAATTAAAAGGCACATGTGGAGCTTTGTGCTGGGGTGAAGAAGAGTGGGAACAGAAGAGAAGAATCCTGTTTCATCCCACCTGCTCTGTGATGGTGACTTGCCCTGAAGAGTCTCAGGAAAATCCTGTGTAAATGGAACATAAATGTTTTATGAATTCAGCCCTGGTGGAGTAAATTAAAGGGTCATTAATGGCCTCATTAAAAAGCTTTGCACTTTGTTCTGAATTATGAAAGCTATCATGCAATGTTAAACTAAATGGAGTTTTCAGTGAGATTTTAAAACTCTTTAACTAGTTCCCTCTCCCCCTCTGTCTCTCTCTATTATTTTCTTCCCCTTTTTTTTGGTCTCTGAGAAATGTCTTTCGAGGGAGCCGCCTGTAGTGCTACAAACTAGATTTCAATTATAAATCTTCTTATGCTCCACTAATTGCCCAGAATTTTTCTCGAGAGCTGCCCGAGGTTAATGCTGATGAAGAAAGAGCCCTTTTGTCTTTCCTTGAAATGGTGCCTCCCTCCCCCACCTCTGACGAGATGTCAAGAAGGGAATTACCTATAATGACACACAAACGGGACGTGGAGAGCTGCCATAGGGGAGGCAAGACAAGTTTGCTGTGGCTTTGCCTCGGTTAGCTGGGGAGAAGCCTTTGGCTCCTTCAGCAACTCCCTCTGTGGCTCTTGGTGGACTCCAGCAGCCTTTCCTCTCCCCAGCTTTATCAGCACTACTCCTTCCCCTTGTAAGGATATCAGTCGGTGCCCAGCAGGGTTGAGGAGGCATAAGAGCTCACCCTCAACAAGTTCCAGCAGAAACCAGGGCTGTAAGGACATTCCTGAGAGCTGTAATTGCAACAGCATCTTGGCTACTGTCACAGGGTCCTCCCTCCCCTGTCCCAGGCTTGGGGATGAGAAGTGCTGAAGCCTCTTCTGCAGCATGGCAGTGACTCCATGTAAAAACCCATTTTATGCCTTTTTAAATGTTGTAATGGATAAGCAATTGCCAGGTCATTTTGGAGCTTGCTGAGACAGCACATGCCCTGGCCAGCTGTTGGCCAAAGGTACTGGATGTTGAGGGGACAAGTCCTGCCACTACAGCTGGGAGAGGGGCACAGGAGGTATGGGCAGTGTCCCCAGGTGTGCAAACCCAGTGCCCTTGGAGATAAAGACTTTGAAATCCATATCCAGGAGTCAACATCTTCATTGTTGCTGGGTTTGAGTGCATGGAGTTAAAGAGCTATCCTCTGGTCACCTCCCTTCCCTTCCCCAGAGCTGGGGAAATACTGGGAGCCCCACATCTCAGCGCAGAGAAGGGGAGACCCCTGTATCTGGGGCCAGCAGCGTCTCACTTGAGATTCAACTGCACTGCTGAGGTGGGCAGAAATTGTGTGGTGAACCAAAACCCATTGATTCACCCCAACTCTTCCATCCAAACACAGCTATTTCACCACCAAAAGAAGCTCCTCAGGCCTGGCCTGGAAGTCCTTGTGAGGCTAGAGGCAGAGCTGGGTCTCCCTGTAGAAGTCACAGCTCGAACACTCTCCCCTCCCCAGCCTACCTCTAAGGCTCATTTCTTGGACTTATTGACTTGCCCTCTGCAAGTTCTTCACACAGCTATGCAACAAATTAAACCCCTTATTAACTAATTAAGCTATTTCTCCAACGAGGCAGGAAAGCGAGCAGAGGTTATTATTATTTCTATTTTTAAATATCAGTGAGAGACAAATGTGCCTGAGCAGAGTCTTAGCCCATCTGGGACACAAGGGGTGGACAGGGCTAGCTGAGAGGCTCCGCTGCAGCAACAAAGTCCATTTGCTGGTTTAGCTGTTTAGTTTTCCACATCTGGGACAGATTTTAGGAGTGATGCCTTGAAGACATCAGCCTCTGGGCGATGCAGGCTGTGATGGGGGCAGCAGGGAGACCCCCAGGAGGGTGCTGAGCTGCACTCCTGGCAGTGGAGACTCCAGCAGGGAGGACACAGGAGCCCAGGGGACCCCACTGCCTCCAACAGCGAGTGCAGTGGGTTTTCACCCCCACGCACATGTCTCTGAAGGCTCAGACCCTCAGGCTGGCATCCCACGCTTCCCCCATGTGGATTCATTGGAGCCAGATTTCCCCAATGCCCAGCTCCCCAGAGCCTCCATCATCCTCGTTGTCTCCAGGGGCCACTCACATGCCTTTTTTTGGTGGGGGTCTCCTCAGACATCAAGAGTGACCCCACAGCAGCCATCAATGGGACCACTCCAGCCCTGGGACACTCCATGGTGTCTCTCCTGGTCCTCAGCCTTCCCAACAGGAATCGCAGCCAAGGGCTTTGCCGCCACACCAGGTTTTATGTCATTGAGGCTTGCCGGATGCTCTTTAGGAGCATCCTGGCTGGCTCCTGGCAGCCTGCACCACAGTGCTTCATTGCCGAGAGACTCCGTCTGCCTGGTGGCTCCTTTCCCCCGATGTGGGAACGCCAAGGCTGCTTCTACTGCGCATTGTGTGGGAAAGGATGGGAATTTTACAAGAGCTGTGCTCAGAAATACTTCTGCTTTCTGGCAAGCTCTGGCCTCCTTCCCTGCAGTGGGACATTTGGCACTGGGACCAGGAGATGCCCAAGAGCTGGGGCCAGGTGGTTCCTGCAGGTGAAACCACTGATGTTAGGGGCTTGTTGAGCCTGGCAAGGGAGCCAGGAGCCACAGCTGCTTCATATCCAGCTTGATGTGGGCTTGAGCTCAAAAACTGGCGTGTTGGCACTAAGTAGCTGAGAGCAGGTACTGGGCAGGTTTGTTTTTCTCTTTATGGAGTTGTGTAGCTTGTACTTTCTTTTCTCTGAGGGATTTTTTTTTTGTTTATTTTCTTGCTTGATTGTATTTTCCCTTAAATGCCCCCCTGCAGGATGTGCCCCAGGCATGTGGAGGGGCTGACCTGATCTCTGGCTGGTGTGGAGGTTTCCTTGCTGGAGGCTGCTCTCAGTGTCTCCAGCCTGCCCCATCCCTGCCAGATGTGAACTTTCCCTTAGTGCTGTTTGCTGTGGAGGGGGATCTCCCAGCATTTCTGTCCTCGGGAGAGGGGCTGGTGCTCTGGTGAGGGATGGAGAGCATTGCACAGGGTGATTTAGAAAAGCTGACACATGGAAATGGCAGCCCTATAAACCATGTTTATGCTGATAGAATTAGCGGAGCCACGGTTGGGCTGGGCTGCGCTGGAGCCCTGCAGCTGGGATGAGTATCAGAAGGGGCAAAGCCCTGCAGCAGCTGCCCTCAGTTGCCAAAACCCACTGTGGGAGGCTGCAAGCAGTGAATGCCCGGTGATGTGTAAAGAGGGAGTGCGGTGGAGCTTTTGGGGCAGGTGGGAGGATGGTGCGATGGGCTCTGTTTGGTGCTTTTCCTGCTGGTGTCTGTGTATGTGGCCCCAGCTCCCAGCAGCTCCTGGGCGTGGTGTGGTCACAGACTCCTCTGCAGCCCAGAGCCACCATCCCCAGGGGCACGTGGAGAGGCTGGGGCTCGAGGCTGTGGGGAGGGATGTGGTGGAAGGTTTGGGGTCGGTGCTGTGGTGTGAGTGCCTGCAGAGTGTGCTGTGGCTTCAGGGATCCTGCCAAGACCCGCAACCCCAATCAAATGTCAGGGACAGGAGGGGTGAAAACTTCGCACAAGTGCTATGGAGGAGGGATGCTGGGGGGCTAGAGCTGGGCTCTGCTGCTTGCAGCATGCCTGGGAATTAGAGGGGCTGTGTTTGCCCCCAGATGGGCTGGGGACACTGGAGGAAAACCAGGAGTGCCAGACTCTGAATGAAGCAGCAATGCTGGGATGGGAAGGGTAGAAATGCTAAAGCTGGTGGGCAAATCCAGGGGCTAATGCCACATATGCTGCCCTTCTCACTATTACAGTCCCTGCAGGGCTGATGGTGGTGCAGTGTGGCCCTGCTGCGAGCAGCGAGATGGGAAGGATGTGGCTGGGAGGCAGAGTGCATCAAGTACTGCTTCCAGTCTGCACAAATGGAAGATGAAAGGGCAAAGAGCTTGACAGCTCCTCAGTCAGGGTGGTTGCTGAGGAGCCCCAGAAATGCTTTGCACTGTTTCCAGCAAAGCAACTGATGGGGGACTAAGGGAGAGGGGAGGATATGGGTGGGGAGAAGATTTAGAAAATTACTTCACCATCAGTTAAATTTCTTCCGCACTGAAACATTGCAGCATTTGGGGAAAGAAGTACAACTCTGCCATGAAAAAGTCCCATATCTGGCTGTGGCCAGACAGTGAGGGGAAAGTGCTTGCGAAGTCATTGATGATGCAAACCATGCCAGGAAAATGTGGGACAGGGCATGGCAAATCCCACCTTGTGCACATGCCTGAAAGAGAAATCTCTTTCCCCTGTCTAATCCATTACCACATGCTTATTCCTATAACAAATAACTGAGTCAGCGGGAGAAAACCAAATTCAATTTATATCTCAATTCAAGCAAATATGAAAAGGCTGCCAAATCTGACAATAAAACTGCAGTGATCTCAGATATTTCCCTCCTATATATATTAGGAGAAAGGGAAGCAGAGAAGCTTTTGGCAGTGTGGCTGTAGGTGGGGGTGCAGGGGGATTGGAGGGATTCTTCAGAGCTCTGACCTCAGATAGGGAGCACAGCTTTTGCTCTGAGGGGCACCTGCCAGATGTGCTTGTACAGATGTGGCTCCAAAGCTACCCTGGGGACAGGGAACAGGCTGGCACTCCTCTCACCTCTCTGAAATTACCTGAATAATCTCTCATGGAATACAGTGGAGGCTTCCCACTTAGTGGTGTTCCTCCTCTGTTGCTGTAGGATTCTCGAAGGCATTCCCCTCCCTGCTTCACAAACACTACAGCTGGTTCCACAGCCTGAGGGCACAGGGATTTTTCTTCAAAGTTTGTCAAGTTTGCCAGGCTTTCAATGAAAGTGGAGCTGTGCAGCAAAGCACTCTGTGCCAGGGGATGTTCTTTCCCAGCCAGGGTGGCAATGGCACATTGCTCTGTGTGCCCAGCGGGGTCCATTTCTGCGTGGCCCAGTGTGCTATAAATGGGTGCAGCCAGCTAAAACATTTCTCTCCCTCCTGCAGGGAGAGTGCATTGTCTGTCCTCCTGCCAGAACTGCTCCAAGTGCCTGGGAATTCCCTTGGAGCGAGGCAAACCTCTCTGCAAGTCCCTTTATTCCCATCTGAGCTGCCCCACAAACACTCATAGCCCTGGCTGTGCCATCAGTGGGATGTTCAGTTCAGCTGGTCCTGGCTTGGCTGGGGGCTGGTTCATCTCCCTGCTGTGCCCAGCCTGGCTGCAGGCATCCGGTGGCACCGAGGAAGAATTGCCATGCTGGGACACCAAGGGCACAGAAGGGATGTCCACAAAGCCGGTGGCAGAGCTGTGTTGACACTTGCTGTTCCTTCCTAGGCCAGGTGACCTCCCCAAACTGAGCTGTGCACCCGTGCCTGTTCTCTCTCAGGTGGTGCTGGGCTTCCAGCAACGGAAGTAGGAACAGATGGGCAAGAGAGAATAAACAAAGAGTCAAAATAGACAGTTTGATGAACTATTTTCCTAGAAGAAGGCATTTAGCGAGCTCAGCTGAGCTATAAATATCCCATAATGTTCCTCTAATATGTGAGAGGAGCTGGGGAATGGGAAGGGGGGGATTTTCTTCATGTAAACAAATGTGGAGAAAATAGTGGCAGGAGGAACAAAAGGAACTAATGAATTCAAGTCAAACACCCTGGTTTGGCTCTAAGATGAGGCATTTCTTGGGCAGCATGTGACCACATTCAGGCAGTTCATTAACCTCTCCGGAACCCAAACTTGAGACTTTTTGTTCCTAAATGTTGGGGGATTGATGTTTGCCATTTATTTTTTTTTTTTTTTAAAGTGTAAAAAACAAGTAATGTGAGAATGAAATTAAACATTTTATGTTGAACTGGAATTAGTTTTCTGGTTTTCAGCCTGAAAAGTTCATACTTCGTGGAGCATTGCACATGAATGAGGGCTGTATTCAGCCTGTGGAGGACAAACAGAGGATGGATGATGGGGGAGTCCATTCAGCAAGCAAGTGGGGACACAGATGCCTGGAACAAGTTCTCCTTTAGACCTGCACTTCGCTCAGGAAAACCTTGTGCATTCCCCACGCTAATTTGCTTTTTACCCACTCAAACCACAGAACTGCAAAAGGGAGGGAAAGGAACTGCTGCTGTTCCTAGGCTATGTTAGGAACAATTTGGTCTCATTAAAATCTGCTTTCACCTGCTACTAATTTTCCTCTTGCTATAAAGGCCTGGAATGGTTGGTTGGTTGGTTTGTTTGTCTAAATGAAGAGGGGAAAAAGAGCTGCTAGGTGTTGTTCATAGTGACAGACCGTGCTGGCAGGGGCACACTGGCTGATGAGCCAGCCTGGTGGGGATGGGGAGAAAATTGGAGCGATCAGATCCTTCCTGGGCTTTCGCAGCAGCCTGAGAAAGGTGGGAGAGACATCACTGTGGGAGCTGTGCTGCCTGCTCTGCTGGTGTGGGCAGCGATGCGGGCAGGGGCTGCTCCCTGGGGCATGTAGAAACTGCTGTGGGGTGACTGCAGCCCCATGGGGGGTTTGCTCAGGGTGCTCATGTGCTGCTGAAGGGACCAAAATAGGACCTGCTTGGACCTGCTGTCCTGCCTTTCCTTGGATCTCCTTAGCAGGCATTAGTGGCCCAGGTCAGGGGACATCGGTTTGTCCCAGGGAGGGGATGTTTGCAGTCCCCGCAGCAGCAGCACAGTGCTGAAAAGCTGCTCCCATCCCTGCAGCTGGCAAAGGTTCCCACCAGCAACACAACCCAGGCAAGAGGGGCCCCTTCTGAGGTGTTTGTGCTTTTGCTTGGTGGGGTGATGATGAAGAAATGGGAAACAGCAGGTGCATGGGGAAATGACCTCAAATGCTGCAGATGAGGGGTGGGAATGCATGATGCCAAGTCTCCATCCTCTCTGCAGACTTGTGCATCCTGCTGCCTCTCCCACTGGCTGTGCCTGCCCCTGCCTGGGCCGGGGAGCACACCACGCGAGGGCTGTCTCTCATTATTGTGACAAGTAATTAGGGTGACGCAAGATGCTAAAAAATTACTTTATTAGGCAAAGGCGGCCTATAAACCTCCTGGAACAAACAGGCTCTTTAAACATCTCTAAACTGCGCATGAAGGCAGCTCCTCTCCCTCCCACTCTTGCCCTGCTCATCCAGACCAAAGGAAGGTCTGAGATCCAGAGAGGCATTCCTCTGCTTTGCCTTAGCATCCTACCAGCTGGTCAGATCCCACAAAATAGGAAACTCAAGTTGCAGCAACTGCTGGGGATGGGTTCAGCTTGTGCTTCCCTTGATCCCACTTTGTTTGACACCATACTTTCCCTAGAAGGTTCCCCAAAACCTGCCCTTTTTGGGGATGGGGCATCGTGGTGGCATGGGCACGGATGGCAAAGCACCCACTGGTACCTGCTGCTGGCACTGGCCTGCAGCAGTCTGGGGATGGGCTCAGTGTTAATAAATCCGCAGCGCCGGTGCTGCTTTAGTGTTGCTCTAATTGGAGCCATAAAGTTAAACTCAGCCACTCAGGGTTCTGCTGGGAGCTGGGGCTTCCATTTGCAGGTTCCCCCGTGCTGTTAAAGGGCACCGTGCTGGCTAATAGGTGTTAAATTGGAGCATCACTTTTTAATAAGCCTCTTAATGGCATTTGCGGGTCCTTGGCAGCTTTGGGATGATGCCTGCATTAGGATACCTCCACCCAGGGACAGCAGTGCTGGGAACTGAGGATTGGGAAGACAGAGGTGATGCCAGAAGCAATGGGAGGACCCGAGTCACTGCAGAAAACCCAGAAAGTGGCCTGGTCTGAGATCTGGGGCACAGGGACAGACCGGGAGGTTGCACTGTCCATAGCCCATAGCATTGCACAGTGTGGTGTGTGGTCCTACAGTATCTGTTTTTGGGGTAACTGGGTAGGTTCTGCCCAGGAAGTGGAATTGCCTGGAGCTGGACAAAGCAATGGCACTCCCCTGTGTGATTTGACTCTTTGGCTAATGGCACTGTCACCATTTTCTTCACCAGGACCATCCCCTTTAGGATGCTGCTGCTGCTGAGGGTGATGCTTCTCACTGCCCCCTGCCTTGTAGCGATCACAACCACTGTTCCGGTGCTCTCACAGAAATCTCACTGCAGAATTTATCATTTACTGAGAAAACTTTATAATTTCCAAAACCCCAAGTTCCTCCTTGCCCCTGCCCCAAGTCGAAGGAGTTTCTCTCCTCCCTTTGCATGGTTGACCACCTAAAAGTGACTGTGGATGTGATCAGAAACTGCCCTGCAAAATAGAGACATGGAAGCCATCCTGTCTGCCTTCACTTGGGTGATGCTTAGAGAAAGGACTAAAATCCCAAGAAACAAGCACACTATTTTTATCTAATCCCTCTGCTTTAATAACTGCGAGTTGGAGGGCTTTCATTATTCGTAATTCAGATGAGGGTGTTTTGAGAAGTCCCTGGTGGGTTCTGTCTTCTGCCTCCAGCTCTGCTCACGCCTCGGTCTCCTCCCGCCATGTGGGACATGAGGAAGCATTTGCTGAGCTCATGATCACATCCAAAGAGCTCCACACTGCCCAAGAGCTTGGTATATAACCCCACACTCAATCCCTGGGCTTGCTGAGGTTTAACTAAGAAACACCCACCAACAGAAAAGACTTTGTCAAACTCAGTTCCTCACAGCATCCTCCACCCAGCGTGGGGCGGGATGGATTCGCTGTGCTCCAGAAGGGAGACAGGGTGGGATTTGTCACCTCCAGACCAGGCAAATTTAAGGCCAAAGCAGTGGAAGAGAATGAATGCAATTTTTGTCAGCTCCATCCGTGCCGGCAAATGCAGATCATGAATTACACACCCGCCAGATGACAGGCTGACATTTTAGCTCCAAACATTCTCCTATAATTAGAGAATCTAATGCAATACAGGGAATGGCTCCATTTTACACACACATTATCGTAATGCCTTTAAATAAGATAATTGATTATGCCTCTGCATAAGAAAGTAAAATATTCGGTGTAATTAAAACCGACATTCAGATTTTGGCACACTGACAGGTGAGGCCATGTGTCATTTTATAAATCCTTAAAGTGATATTCACACCCACATCTGAGTTCCCAAAGTTTGGGGAGAAGAAAAAAAGAAGGCCTTGTCACTGAGTTGCTTTTTATCCTGACTTAAAATGTGTTTTGAGGAGAGATTTCTCTTTTTCTTTTTTTTTTTTTTCCCTCTCATTTATCTTCATTTCATCCTCATATCATCAGCTGACAAAAAAACCTGAAGTCGTACTACTGTGAGCAGGGATGTTGGTAGATCCCATCAGATAAGCAGGATTTGGCCAGCTTTCTGCTTGCAACAGACCCCTCCGAGGCATTTGCACTGCCGAATTGGCAGGCACCATCTTCCAGTGTGCGTCTGCCGCGATGCCGAAACCGCTGCCGGCTCTTCATGGGCTCTCCTGGAATGGAGATGTTCATGCAGAAGCTGGGAAAATGTGGGGCAGCAGCTGCCAAAAGCCTTGAGGTCCTTCTGGATGAGGGCTGCCTGGGAAATATGCCCATGTGATGGCTGGATGTGGTGGGGGATGAGGATGGGGGGGACAGGTTGTGGTGAGCCTAGGGGCATGGGGATCTGCACTGGAGGATTCACTAGATGCTCTGTTCTTGTCACCTCAGCTGAGGTGCTTTTCTTCCTCCTTTATATGTGCTTTTATGCCAAAGACTGAGGAACACTTATTGCTTCTCCTGTCCATTTTTATGATAGGAGCAGCCTGTGAGGACCGTGTTTCTGATGCAAACAGTAGGTGCCAAAAACTGCTCAGAACCCTCCATAAAAACTCCTGGTTGAGACTTCATCCTACTGCTAATGGACAAAGCTTATGTGACAAATCATCACTGCTGCTATACGACAACTGCCATTGGTAGTCTGGGGGTCAGTGGTGGGGTTTGAGGTCTGGGAGCTTTTGAGGGCATTCTTTAGGCCTTGAGAAATCCTCCTAGTCAATACTGATGCTGCTCTGCAGTGTTGACATTTGCTGACTGTTACGAATTGAATCTTTGCAAACAGAGGCTTGAATATCTTCAGCATCTCTAAATTTGTCCCTGTTGTCCCAAAGCGTGTTTCTGGTAAGATCAGGGCAGGACTTGGGTAAGGGATCTCTGTCTCTGCCCTCTGTGCTCTGGATCCATCCCCATTCCCTATGAAGACAAAGCTCTCGTAACAAATGGGAGGGCCAAATCTGTGACCATTGAGTCTATCTCCTGCCTGGTAACACGGACTTGAATCATAGAATTGTTTAGGTTGGAAAACACCTCTAAGATCATCAAGTCCAACAGTTAACCCAGCACTGCCAAGTCCACCACTAAACCATGTCCCTAAGGGCCACACCTACATACCCTCAGCTGCCAACAGCTGCCACTCTGTTTCCTCCAATCAAGCAGAAGTAGTTCCTTCTCTACAGCCTGAGTTACTTGTCAGTGAGCTGCTCCTTCTGGCATCCCCATCCAGTCTTCAAAAGCTCAGGATATCTGTTGGGATAAGGTGGTGTTTCCAGCCCTGTGCAGGGTTTGCCTGGTGAGCGTTGCAGAAGGAAAGGTGCAAGAGGGCCCCATGTGATGGCTCATACCTGCCTGTGGATGCACAAGGTGCAGAAAAGCACCTGTTAGGTGCATTTTCAGTGGCACTTGTTCCAAAATATTGCTCTGAAAACCTTCAGCAATGACCTTCCCTGTTCTGGACCTGCTGGTCCAGCTGCCTGCCCATCACTCTTTTCCCCACGGACTCTATCCAGTGCACAGGTAATTAAAATCCTCAGTCAATTAGACGGCTCCCAGCCTCCAAGCTGGCTGAGGAGGCCTGATCATGCTGCCCTCCCCACTACTCCAAGAGATCATGTCCCTGAGCGTGGCTCAGATGGAGCTGGCAGGGCAAGGGCAGGGAAGTGAACAGCTGAGTTGGAGCAACCAGTGGTGGGGATGCAGGGCGGGAGAGGCTTCCCCTGGCCTCAGCCTGACCCTATCTCCCCACCCAGCCCTGTCAGGGTCTCTCCTTGAGGGACGGAGAAAACCAGACTCCCCAAGCTCCCCCTCTGGGCTTGTCTCTGGTGAAGAGAGGAGAAGGGGGGAGAACGAGGGGCACGGGCAGCGCTCGCTGTCTGCTCTGCTCGCATTAGCAGGCTGCTCTGGCTCTCTCCACCACTCTTCAGGCCATTACGCCAGGCTCTCTGGGCTGCGGTTGGAGCGTGGGGCGCCGGAGCCCACGGGGACGCCGGCGCAGCAGCCGGCAGCTCACCCCTTCCTCTGCTCTTAAGTGGGCTTGTAAAAACCAACCACATGCCTGCATGCCTCGGAAACAGAGGCAATGGTTAACCGTGGTGTTTAAGAGCACTGCCTGGCCCCCCATGGGGCAGCCTCCCCACGGCCGGTGGGGTGACCAGGAGGTGCACGGGGGTGACAGGAAGGGAGGAGGACTGTCCTGGCCATGTGTAGGTGGCAGGGTGACTGAAAGTAGGCATATGTGGCATGAGCCCCCAGTGCCAGCTCCTGGATGCTAGAAATGCTATAACGTACCAGCCTGAGGGGAGAGCAGATCCTGGAGGTGGGGTTTTAACATACCTGGTGAGCAGGATTCTGGCACTGATCCTGCAGCCAGAGCCTAAGATCACAGCAGTATCCCAGCCATGTACACTGGCTGTGTCCTCCTGCATCCTGCAAGGACATCCCTGGCTAGAGTCCTGCAGCCTTCAGGAGCAATATCTAAGTCTTCCATGAGTACACCTGAGCACAAACAAATTACAGGTGAGCACCCAAAGACAAGCAGACAAGAAGACCTCAATGCAATGCTCTTTCCCATGACTGGGTTGAGAGTTTGTGTGCATCCTTGCTTCCTGGGGCTTTCCCGCTCAGCATCCTGCATCCCTCAGCACTCTGTGTTCCCCATGACCAATGCTGTGTGTGGGGAATGTGGCTAATGGAGCCTGGTGGGACTGCTGAGGCAGGGAGGGGTCACCTCAGTTTCTGAGCCAGAGCAGCTCCTTTTCTTGAGGGTCTAACACCCCATGAGTGATGGAGCAGCCCATGAAAGGGACACTGGGCAATGCTGGGCTACTAAACCGTCTCCTTGTTCCCACACATCAACCTTCATGATCATTGCTAATGGCTCAGTGCAGCATGGGCTGTCTTGTGTCAAACCCTGGAGCTGCAACAAGCTGGTGAGAGAATGGCAGCCTGGGAAACAGCTTAAAAATAATGGCTGTGGCAGTACTGACTGTTGCTCAGGGGGAAACTGAGGAAGGGGCTGAGATATGACTTCCTCTAAGTGTTTCAGCTGTTCTATCTGGCCTCCTGCTCTGTTTCTCATGTAAGAGAAACCCAGGAGTCTCCATCTCCCTATTGTGCCCAGTGCTCCTAGCTCCTTCGGCTCTGTGCCCCAATTCACTCTGGGTGAGCAGAACCCTGGGACCAACATCCCGTAGAAAGTGCCACCTGGACATCCCTTTGCATCCCCAACTGTGGCTGTGCCCAGAGAGGCAGCCTGGATACCCTCGTGGTCCCCAGGCTGTCCCCCATCCCTCCCCTGTCACACGCAGGCTCCCGCAGCCCGTCTCACACTCTGGCAGGCGCTCTCCCCCCTCTCGGTGCTCTCGCTGCCTCACCCTCGCACACCCACGTGTGTCGGGATGATGCATGCCAGAGAGGAGCATTGCCATCAGCATTAGTCACCGTTCCCGTAGGAGGAAGGCTGTGAGCAGAGGAGGAGGAGGAGCAGAGCCACAATGTGGATGGAGCAAGACCTCAGTTCTAGAGACTGGCTGAGCACGGTGTCACCGCTGACCATCCTGCTCCTTGTGTTGGGAGCTGGAGAGGACAGCAGCCTCCTGGCTGGGGGCTGTGAGCAGGCTGTTGTGGGGCACCGATGCTCACGTGGCTCCTATGGAGTAGAAAAACCACCCCCGGAGCATTGCAGGCACAAGGGAGGGAAGGGGCCAGCTCACGTATGGAGCTGTTGATGTGTGTCTGAGGTTAGGTTGAGAGAGGGAGAGACTCATGAAAGTGTTTCCCTGCGATGGAGCTGACGCATTTCTGAGCCTTCCTTTTTGGGAAGGAGGAGCTGGATGTGAATGAGTGTGAGGACAATTAAATAAAACTGGAGGAGATGGACTGGAAAGGTAAGAGCAAAGCATCCCAGGGGGTTTGGCTTAGTGATGTGGATGAGAAAGCAGGGCAGGGGAAAAGAAAGGCAGGTGTGGGGGTCTGTGAACATTTGGGGGGCCCTCAAGGAGAGCACAACAGGGTTGGGCAAAGGGACATTCCCCGGTGAGTAGTTTCTAAGAGGTGACAATAAGGAGACTGACTGTCCTGAAGGAAGAAGAAGCCTTGGCTGCAAAGCATGGAGGGAGCACTCAGCTGGGAGAGGTGCCCTGCATGCAACCCCTTCACACTGAGCTGCTGGGTCCTGTGGAGTCCATGGGCAGTAGATCAGACAGAAAGTAACCACATGCTTACTTGCACTATCTTCTTCCCTCTGAATTAGCCTCGACCTGGCTGGCAGGTGAAAGCAGGCTGGCTTTGAACTGCAGAGTAGGCAGCTGCCCTGTTTGCAGGGTGGGTGGAATTGCAAGGCAGCAGGTAGGAAGCTCTGGCCACGGGGTGCTGGAGATTTCTGGCAGCAGACCTGGCAGAGAAGAGGTCAGGGGAGTCAAAGGTGGCAGGGGCACAGCTGTCCTTGGCTGGGCAGGTACAAGTACACTAAACTCTGCAGTCCCTCTCTGCTAATGAGCAGAAAACTGAACTGGTGCTGCAAGCTGTCCTAGGCTCCTGGGACCTTCCCAGAGCCCTCCACATGGCTCTGGATGTCTAATCCAGCCTGCCTTTCACATTCTTTTTTCCTTTCCTCCCTGCTCTCCTACACATGCTTCAGCCACTGTCCTCTGTCTCCTGCCCCACAAATGTTCTGCTGTTCTGCCGTCCTCCACATCTTCTCCAGCCCCAGATGGGCTTGGAGAAGTGTGGTCTTGCTTGAGTGGGACCTTATGCTAGGAACTGTGCTGTGAGTGTGTAGCCCAGGGACACATCCTGCCCGGGGCTGGTCCTAGGGACCTCCTGAGCATCTCTTTCCTGTAAGCACAGCTGCTCATGTGCCAAATGCCTGGACCTCCTCTTGGTGGTTCCACCTCTACGGAACTTTTCTCCGTATGTGTGTGTGTCTGCATCAGAGCCTGCTCCTGCCTTGTCTGGAGTTCATGGGTCACTGTGCACACCTCGCTCCACACCTGTTTACAATTTACCTTGGACATGGACATCTGGACTCCATCTCTGTTTACAGCTGTGCACTTCACTTTCATTCTATACATCATCAGGTTGTTGTGATTGCTTTCTCCATGGTGGGCTGGGTCACAATGGGATTAAAAAGATCATCTAGAGTGGGGGAAAGAAACTGTGTTTTGAGGATTAACTATTTCACCAAGTGCCAGCTCTTTTATTTCCCATCAGGGTTGAGTTGCCAGGTTTCAGCTGTCCTCTTCCTTCCTGAGCACCTCCAACCTGCCAGCAGAAGATGAGCATAGGACAGCACCAGTGTTCAGTAAGAGCCATGGACACTGGAACACCACTACATCCATAGACGACTAATGAATCACATCACTTATGCATTAACTTCTTTGAAATGCAAAGCACTCCCTTGATATTTCTGCATTTTCTACCTAGTCCAAAGCAAAACTCAACAGGCAGAGAGGAGGAAAGTGGGAAGCTAAGCAAGGTAACGTTTCCACCGTGTGTCTGTTACAATGATTGCATCAGCCTTAATTACAAAGGGACTTTCTGCCCTTTAAAGCAGTTCTATGCAAGTCATATTCGCAGCTTTCCTGCCTCTGGCTCTGAAACAGTTTCTTTCATGCATTCAAACCAGTTTGTAATTAACAATCACATTGTTTTCCTTTGAATATTGACAGAGATACAGAAAACAGAGATTGGGAGCTGAGATGCCGATATGACTGAGTATTATTTTGCTTCTATGAAATGACTTTTCTCATTTTACAGCAAATTTAGTGTTGATGAAAGGTTCAGAGTAGCGAAGAGAGCTTGCTCACCAGTTGGTCCTGAAGCTTGGGGAGCTGGTTCAGACACTTGGAACATTTTCTCTCATATCTTTGGGGAAGAAGGAAATTTTGGCTCTGCTGCCTGATAATCTTTGGCCCACGTTCTTGACCCCAGTGGGTGCCCATGCAGAAAAAATTCCTGACACAATTTTTGCTTTTGCCAAATATCCCTCAGTGGGAAACCAGCAGAAGAGAATAAGCAAACCTGGGAGTATCTCAGGTCCACCACGGGTTCCTGAGCTACTCAGGGAGACCAGAGGGGGCTTAATTTGAAGCCTTGGCTCTGTAAACAAGAACCAGATTACAAACTTCTTCAGTTCTTGTGCAAAGCTTGGATGGGAGGATTGTTCCCTCCATCTGTTCTTCTCATTGACAATCTGCCTTTAAAGCCATCGCTGCATAAATCTGGAGGAAGCGTAAATGCAGGAGCACCTGAACATTATTTAACAGATGGGGACACATTTTTCAAGCAGAGATTTCCCTTACATTGCCCCATTTATTTTAGAGGGTGTTTTTTAGGACCATCCTTGCACTCCCATGGCTGTCTGGGAATAAGATGGTATCCCATTCTAAGGCTTGTGGCTGGCCAAATTGATTTTCGGTAGGGAACTTTACTTCATGAACACTGTTGTGACATATTTTGTTTGCTTTCACCCCTTTCAGTGTAAATCCCTTCTGACCAAACTCACATTTCTCATCCAAGCCTTTCAAGGGGACTGTTGGCTGTGAGCACTCCATCTCACCCGCTCCCACCCTGGAAAGGCTTGGGGAGATCATCCACACCCCTCACTTGAAATTCATTCGGGCATAAACGAACAAAAACCCACAGGAATAAACACAAAGTTGGGGATTCCGCCTTCACATATCGCCCTCCTCCTTCCCCTTCTGGCAGCTCCCATCCTGTTGACAGCTCCTGTCCTGCTGACAGCATTCTCTCCTGTTCTTCCACCTTTTATCCCGCAGGATCCTTAATGCATTTAGCACAGTGGTTTTTGGCTTCGTCAGTTTAAGGGCCACTACAAGTTTTCTGACAGCAACACAGACGTGGACTGTTGAATGGCAGAAAGGAAATTGCTTTTCTTTGTGACCTTTTCACAGCTCCATACAAGTAGTCGCTTGGACCCCCCAGTCTCAAAGACCATGGATTGAAAGCCACTGACCTATGAGGCAGCATATGGAGATCACTTCATGTAACATCTCTGGGTGGGAATGGGTTAGCCATCAGATTTAGCAGGCAGCAGCCTTTCATGCAGATACAGGAGGGAATAAGAAGCTACTGAAATTGCAGTGGGACTTTGGATATTCCTGAAGGACACTGGGAACTCTCCCCTGCCACAATACCCATCCTCGTAGTGAGCAGAGCCCTGTCTGTGAAGCCGCAAAGATCTGCCTGAGGAGATGAGCCTGGTTCCTTCACCTGCTCCCCAGAGCAGAGGCACAACAGGTGCTGTACTCCTGACCCCAGACATTCAGAGTTCGCCAGTCTGGTCTCCAAATTCAAACAAAGATATTAAGTGTTATTTTCTTTCCACTTGCCTTCTGGCTCTGGAACCAGAAGGTTGTACTCAAATAACATTCACAGCTTTTATTTATTTTTTCCCCAGCCACCAGGACTAGAACTTTTCCTTTCTCTCTCTCTCTCTCTCTTTTTTTTTTCAGTAAAAGTCAAAAGCTGAGAGTCTTCCTGAATTACTTTTCTCCATGAACTGGGGCTTTAAGGAAAATATCCAGTATTGGGAAGTGTGCAGTGTATGCGCGAGATTTGGCAGCGCCAACAGGAGATGAAACCCAAAGATGATGTAATGCAGCCACTGTAGGAAGGACAACACAAGGATTGTGTTTGGGGGCGTTGGCAGCCCTGGTCAGAGGGCAGGGTTCCATGACTGTGACCATGTCCCGTGACTGTGACAGACAAATGCCATGGGATGCTCTGTAGGTGGTGATGACAGGCAGGCATCGGGCTCAGGCCATGCCAACCTCCCCCCTCCACAACTCTGCACCTAACGTGGGAGTCAAGGCAAAGATCATGTCTTCTCTGAGAAGTGGGCAATGCTGAGCACTGGATCAGCAGCATGGGGATGTGAGATAGAAGCTGGCTGGAAAGGAAGGAAAAGAGGAGGAGGTGGGGGAAGCAGGGATAAGGCTTGGAAGTGGGAGAAACATATGTGGAACAGGCAGGTTTTCCCCAAGGCCACCTGAGTTGAACCTGAGCAGCTGCTTTCTGTCTCACTGACCCTCATCCCTGCCCATTCACACTCCTGGACTCAGGAAAATGCAGCAGGAAACACAAGGCAGCTTCCTGCAGTGGGTTAGATGGTGCAGCATGCCACGGGCAGGGTCTTGTTCTCCCTGGGCCATAAGATCTCAAAATCTAGCTACCAGGAGGAGTCACAGCCTAAAAAGAAGGGAAAAAAAGAAGTGAAAATATGGGCACAGACGATGGACCCCAAATTTCTCAGCTTTCATATCACTTCCCCTTCCCCCTCCTTCTCTGTTCTGCAGTCACTGTATTCTTCCTGGGAGAAAGTGTCTGTTGGAAAACAGAGAGAGAAGACGACAAACACTGCTGTGGAATTATTTAACGAGCCAGAATGAATTGCATTTGAAATCATTTAAATGGGATCTGGGAGTATTTAACTGCAGCACGGGAACTTAACAAGAGTGGGAAAGGATTTTGTGCTAATTGCTGGCAATGATATACCTACAGAGAGAGCACATGCAGCAATTAGTAAGTAAGGCTGTAATTTCAGCCTAAGGTCCCTGTCTGCCCTAGAATATGGCATGGATTATCTGCTGGAAGGAAGATGGGGCACTGTTCCACAGCTGACCAGAGAAAGGAGCAGATGAGATTCTCATTAATAAGTCATTAACCAAGTCTTTCCAACAGTGGGGTGCAGGAGATGGATTTGGTCAGACCTGGATATCCCTTTGCATCATCCCAGGTTTGAGTCCTGACCTCGTGTTCCCTGTTCACTTCTGGCATGACTCAGATTGGCAAAGCCAAAATGGAGCACAATGCCTCATCCCAACCCACCGGTTCTTGCCCATCCGAAGGTGGTAAGGGCCCATCCTGCAGCCAGACTACACTTAATGCCCGGGTGGTGGGGCTACACCTCCTGGCACGGGGAACCTGGGGACCAATTTGCTGCTGAGAACTCTGCAGCTTCAGGGCATCCTCAACACTGCTGGATTTGAGAAACCAGCAGAACAAGACCAGGGAGCTGAGGATGAGATGTAGTCTTGTTCACAGCCTGGGTGAGAGCAGAGCCTGGGGTGAAGAACTGCAGGCTGGGGCCATATGGTGGTGGTGGGGTGAGATAGGATGAGGAGTAAGGAAAGGAGGTGAGATGAGATGGGAAACTTTTGGAGGTGCAGTGCCAAGCATACAGGAGCCTGCACCCACCAGAAACAACCCAAATGGCCCCAAGCCTAAGAAGAGGGACCTGCCCTTCCTATAGCAATGCCCATATAGGACAGACCTTGTGGTCCTGCTCTGCCGTGTCTGCAAAACTGGGGTACCAATGATGTCCAGCAGCAAGACTCAAGCCCCATTCCGAACAGAGATGATCTGCCAAAGCTCCAGAAGGGACAGCCCTGGCTAGCAGCAGCCCTGGGAGGGTGTGCACACTGCAGGGGAAAGCAGAAAGCCACCACTCTCGGCAGTGATGCTGACTCCCAGCAGCTGCAGGCAGCCTCTGCCAGCGTCTGCTCATTGTTCCCTGGTCCTGCCGCTCCCCGTCTCCATTCTCTCCCTGTGATGTATCTGTCTTTGGCTTTTTGTCTTTCAATCAGTTTTCATCTCAGTAATTCCCATTCAATGGTTAGTCCCTGATCTTTCTAATTGAGATCAGAGCTTCATATAATAGGAAGGGGGGGGAGGGAGACTATTTTTAATTTGCTACGTTCCCATTAATAACAAGTTCTAATTAAAAAACCTCCATCTTCCATCCTCCCAAGTTCAGAGGAAAACTCTCTACGACTTCTGTTGGAATCTTCTGCTGATAAATTGGTACCACAGCCTCCTAGAACAGCTGGTCCTCTTTAGCAGGCATAGTAATTAATGGGAATAATAAATGCATTCAAAGCAGGTTCGTAACCCTCCTTTCTGTGCACTCAGACATCTCTTCACATTGCAAGAGACGCACATCAACATTTCCACTTACAAAACAGGCCCAAAAGAGCTGCCTACGTCTAACAAGCCTGAGTTTCATTAGCACTCGCTGTCCCGTGATAAACCTTGTGATATGAAGTGTCCCCAGGGATGGGGATATTCCCTCTTGACTGGAAATGAGGTGGCTGCAGAGCAGGAACTGTACCTTGTAGCACCTCTGCAGCTGTCGAGGACTTTTTGCCAATCCTGAGTTTTATATCACAGCTCCCCAAGCTCTGTGGGGAGGAAAGCCATGTTCTGCCCAGTGGGGAAGGGTCTCCAGTTTTACAGAGCACAGACACACACGTGTCCTGCTCTGATGGGTGGGGTGAACGTGGGGACAGCTCACCCTTGTCCTGAGCTGCTGGATTGTGCGGCCAGCCCAGCCAGGAGCCACCCACCTCTGCCTGTGCTCCTGCGTGATGCTGCCCTTGCTGCTATGGCAGGAGAAGGCAAAGTAGCAAAAGGACCTCAAAGTGCTCTGTCCCTTGCACAAGAAGACAGGAGATCAGGATTTTCCCTTTTCTCCAGCATCTCTTCTACTTTGCTGTGTCCATCTTCCTGCCTACCATATGTTGTGATAGACAGATATTGCTGCCTTGCAACATCCGTGCAGTGAGACTGAGAGAGGACAATGGAACGGATGCCAAGCAAAGGCCAAGATCACACCACGAGCTGGAGATGATGCCCAGATGTCCTGATTTCCCTCCCTGGGCACACCAGACCACCACATGGGGACAACGCTGCTCAGAGAAGAAGATAACAGGGGCCATATCCAGCCTGGGTCAGCAAGCACAGAGAAGCAGAAGCACAAGGTCCAACAGGCTGCACACCCTCTCCTCCCTTTGTGCAGATCTCCATTTACACCAGCTGCTGACTTGGGCTTCCTTAGATGTGCAGATCAGCTCTGCTGGGGATGGATGACCCCTCGCTGTCCCTCTTGCTTGCTTTTGTTCACTGCGGCAGACCTAATGGACTCATCTCAGGAGTGGCCAAACCTGGAGCCATCAGTGCAGATATCCCCGAGCTGAGCAATCTGTCCTGAGCAGTGATTTCAATTAAAGGGTCATTAGCGTGAAATCTTATCCAGCCCAGCTCCCATTTGCCAGCAGGAGGTCCTTCTCCTCTCTATCCCAAGCCCTGCTCTGCGGTTAGAGCGCGCTGCTCCTGCTGGAGCCCTCCAGTTTTGCTAAAACACAGCAGCTGCTGCTAATAAACAAACATATTGATCATAGAGATATGGGCTGTCAGGGACTTAATTCATGAATGAAATGGGCTTAAGAGCGCCTGGTAGGCAACGGCTCTGCTTTAAGGGTTCCTAGCCAAGATGGTGCTTGGAAGTGGGAACAGAGAAGCCCAGCCACAGTCTGATGTAAAGACCTGGGGATGAAATTTATTTTTGGGACTGAAAGGAGTAGAGCAAGGTTCCCCCTTTATCTTTGTAGGCCACTGCTAACATGCATGTGGTGCAGTGTAGGGCTCTGTTCTTCCCTCCTACTGTGGAATTCAGCAAGAGGCTCCTGGTTTTGCTCCATCCTTTGGGAAGCATCTAGGCAATCCAAAAATTCAGGGCTAATTTGAGGAGAAAACTATCAAATACCCCACAGGTATCAAATACCCCCTTCATGGGTCTGGGACTTGTAGAGAAACCAGAGCAGGACGCATGCCTGCCTGCTGGAGCTTGTGATACCCATTTCAGGGATCAGATGCTGCTGCAGAATCACTCAGGACCTACATCAGAGCTGAGGAGGGGAGAGCTCCAAGTTGCCAACATTTCTATACTCCTGACAGCAAGCAGGTTTTCCTGTTTTTTGATCAACTTTTCCTTCCGCAGACAGACAGTAAAACTCTGCCTGTATATAAGACCAAGTGTTCTTATATCACTGTGATACAAATGCTTCCATTGTTTCTGAATTGTCACCATTGTGTGGAGTCAGACCTAAAAAAGGTAAAATCAGCTCAGAAATGGATCCTGCATAGCCAGGGACTGTAATTACAACAGAAGTATATTTGAATATAGCCTTTATAGGTGCAGTAAATTACACAGCAATATGGGAGGATATAGGTTGATCTGTAACTGGTTTCCATCCTCTGGTATTGGCCATGATGAAAGCAGCTGTTAAAATAGGTCTTAGTATTTATGGTCCTGGGATGTGGAGGCCTTGCTGAGAGTTTGATGAATGAACTTTCAAGGACAGGAATAGTTGTCAGTCTGAAATATTTATCAGTCTGAAATCTCCCTGCAGTTCATTCCATGGTTTGATACCTCCATTTTTAATTCCTGTTTTCTAGGTTTGTAGCTGTGGTTCCCCATCCAGAAGGAGGGTCTCCGCTGTGGGGCCTCAGTGGCAGAACTGCATCTCTGCCTCCTTTGCCCCTGCCTTGTCCCATCAGGCAAAGCTGGAGGGAGGGAGATTGGCTCCCTACAGCTTGGGGATCAGTCCTTGGGAGGTTGAGCAGCCTGGGGAGGGCAGAGAAAGGAGAGCTGCCTGTTGCTCTGCTTTCAGGGCTACCAGGATGGAAAAACTATCCCAAGCTCCCTGTCTTTGTGCAAAACACCTCTGCAGGGAGGCCTGTGGATTCTTCTAAAATCAATGAGGGTTGTGCTGTTTGCAGAGGGAAAGAGAGGAGGGGCACACATTGCTGGGCATTCAGCAGCTGTAGCATCCCCGTGGCAGGGGCAGGGGGGACATGAGGACAGCATCTGACCTCTGCACTGCCCAGCAGGCAGCAAATGCCACTCTAGTGCTGTTGTCTGTTCTCCCCATGTCAGCAATGACCATGGTTTGAACTGGCTGTGGTACCCCACACCAGCCAGCCTGGGCTGCTCCTGCTGCCCTCTGCCCCTGGGGCCATGTTCCAGGGCTTGCCAAAGAGATTCCTGCTCTGCGGACAGCAGGAGGTGGAGAATGTGTCCGGATGGACTGCATGCCTCCCCCAGTGTGTGTGTGGACACTTCTGCTGTAATGCCTTTGCCATGGGCTTCCCACATCCCTCTGGCCAAGGAGAGGCCAAGGGAATTCAAGGCCAGATGAGTGTGATGGGCTCTCCATCAATCTGCATCTCATTTCTCCCTGACCAACAGCACAGCCCCATTTGCTGCCTGATCTCTGATGTCCCCGTGATTCATGGCATGAGCACTATGTCTGGGACTACCAGCGTGCTCTGATGAAGAAGGCAGCCTGGACACTTTGCTTCTCATTTCTGCAGGAGAGGAGGGCTGCTTTTACACCGGCACAGATGAACTTTCCTCTTCTCTTTTGCGAACACAAACCCAAACCCAGTGGAATGTGTTTCATTTCTGGCCCATCTTTCCATGCTGCTTTTATGAGTCTGTTGTGTTTTGCAACTAAAGTGTGAAGACCACGAGTAGTGCATGAGGCCACTGCAGAACCACATCCCACCGCTGGCCCATGAGTGAGGAGGGCAAGAGTGTCTGCTGAGCAGGAAAAATGCTCAGTTCCATAGGGATCTGCTGCTTGAGAAAACACTCAGGACCATGACTTCAGGTCTCTCTTCAGAGTCTGATCTCACCATCTGGGGGTTTCTAGACCTCAGGTCTCAGGTATCCAGAACCTGCAAGTTAATAAATGTCTAGATGTTATCCCCCAAGAGAGGGGTTGAAAGCTCCCTATGATTCACTTGCAGCAAATGCCAGCAAAGCACATTTGCTTGAGGTTTCTTGAAGCTACCACTGAAAGGTCAGATCCCTCAGTGAGACGAAGAGCTCTCTTCTTCCTTCTAGCTGTTCCATCAATACTTGTTTTTCCTCTCCATTTACTTTTACCTTCCTGTTCAGAAAAATGAAAACAAGGAGGGGAAAAGTGCTGCTTCCCAAGTCAGGGGCAAAGCAGCTTCTACTGCCAGAGGCCAGACAAAGACCCCAGCACAATTTGGGGGCAATACTGTAGACCAGGAGTCCCCAGTGATGACCAGGGCCAGTGCAAAGCTGGTGTGAAGCTGAGGTGCAAAGAGGACATCTGAACTTCTCCATCCAGAAGGAAAGCATGACCCTTGTTCTTTATGTGTTCCCTTCAACCTGGCTGGCTCCAGGATTCTTTCTGAAACTTGGGGCAGGAAGAAGAACAGATGCTGTGCACAGGGAGAAGGGAAGGTGGGAACAATGGGAAGCCTATGTGGATCTTGCCAGCTATGGTTTTATGGCAGCTATTGTTTTAGGCCTTGCAGATGGGCAGCAGGTGGAAAAAAGGATCCAGTTTCACCCTTGCAATGATTTATCTAAAAATAGTGACCACTGTTGTAGTCTCTGGCACCTCCTTGAAAGCACCTTTGAGGGGCTGCTTGTTACCCCCATTGAGAGGAAACCAAACGGCTCTCCAAGCCTTTGGACATCTGCCATGGAGGTCACTGTTCTGGTTGGGATGGCTCCTCCTTCCAGCAGCCACCCAACATGGTTTGGCTGCAGGCAGCCAGTGCTCTTTGAGCTGGGGAAGGAGACCTCACCCTCTGATGAGGGAGCAGGAGCTCTGTGCAGAGGACTGGAGCCCTCTCTTGCTTACCTAGTTAATGGGTCTCCACTGAGTTATTCACATAATACCATTTGGGAATAACATCCCTTAACCCACCGCTGGGTCCCTCAGTGATGATTACTCCAGCTGCAGCCCACCTCTCTTCCACTTGCCACTCCCACCCCCCCCCTTCTCCCCCATCTCTATCTTGTTTCTCTCTCTTGGTCGTTATGGCCTCTGTCCAACAAAGCACTTAACCAGGTGTTTCACTGAACAAGTAACCTGGCCCTCTCTGTGTGGTGGACCTGGAAGCCCTTTGCAGGAGGCATCTGGCCACCTTTGCCCTCTGGACACCTGGGGCTTTTGCGGCGTGGAGAAGCTCTTGGGTTGTGGGTAGAGGAGCTTGGAAAAGCCTTGGATGGCCCTCCCGACCTGCTGGCTGTGATCTGCAGTCCTGCCATCTGCTTGTGTGTTAAAAAATGGAATGAATCACTAAGGATTTCCTCCCTGAGCTTGGGGAACAGGAGCAGTGCTGACCCTGGGACTGGGCTGGGCCAACCAAGCTGGTGCTGCTCAACAAGCGGAGAAAGGTTGAGCTTTTTGGATCTTTGCACGGGAGGAAGAGGTGGGAGCGACGGGTGCTGGCTGGCCATGGAGGGCACCTGGAGAGCCCTGGAAAAGAGTCCAGGCAATGATCCCAACAGCACCTTCTCCACTTTGTTAGCTATTGCAGGTGCTTTTTGTAGGCGTGTTTGCTCTTTCCCATCCCCCAGTGTGCACAGTTTCTGCACAACATCTAAGTCACAAAATTGTCCCAGCCCACAGTATTAGTAGGACATTATTTTTGCTGGCACGAGGGAGAGGAGTGTCTCCAGGTGGCTGAGGAGTCTACCAAAGAGGTAAAAATATTTCCTGTGTGACCAGAACCAGACCCTCTGCCTTTCACTCCAAGAGAGAGACTCAAGATTACCTTCTTGCACTGGTGTAGCATGTCAGCTGCTCAGTTCTGTAAAAAGCCACGGATAAGACAGTGGGGCTTACATTTCAGAACCTATATATTCAATTAATCAATGGAATATTCCATTAGTGTAATAATCACTTGGCATCGCCTGATCTATAGGTACATCTCAGCTGGGCCTCGCAAATTGATTTCTGATGAAGTTCTAATTGACTGCACAGGCAGAAAAGGACTGGTCTGAGCATGTTGAAGCAGGGCTGGTAAAGGCTCTGGCAGAACCACCTTCCCCCAAGGAAGGGGAAGGAGCAGGGGGAGGTGTGATTTATGTCCCATTTATCACGACAGCCTCTACCCTATCCCGTTTTATTGGTCCCAAGTGAGGCATGAGAGCTTACGGCTTTAATGCGGAAATTTGCAGGCAGCCGGAGACCCCCGTAAGCTGCTGACAGCTGCTTGTCACTTATGCAGTAGGTGCCGGGGGTACCCTAAATCCTGAGGCTCCTAAGGCAGGATGCAGCCATGGCACGAGTCCTGTAGGGAGGGCTCAGGTTTCCTCTGGCACGTGTGTGTATTCACTGGCTGGGCTCTGCCGCCCCTCTCAGTCAGGCCATGGGGATTTCTTTCTGCTGCTGCGGCTCAGAGCATGAGGGGGTGGATGTGCTTGGAGGGAGGCAGTGGGTCACCCCCATGTGTCCTTCCCTGGCCATCCTGCAATCCTGTATCCTGAATCCTGTCCTTCCCGAGTCTGGGGGTAGTCCCTGAAGGAGGGTAACACTGCAGGGACAATCTCTGTTGCAAAAGGGTTATCATGGAACAGTTAGGGTTAGAAGAGACCTTAAAGATCATCTAGTTTCAACTCCCCTGCCATGGTCAGGGTCACCTTCCACTAGATCTTCATGCCAAAGACCCCCAAAGGTTCTAACATGGCTCTGCCATAAAGACTTACTCATACTCTGCCCATGTTGGCAGCCTGGCTGTGAACTTCCCTTGCTGGGTTGGTTGTAGTGGGAGAGCCTGTGGTCATGGCAAACCCAAGGAGAAGTGTGTGATGGGTCTGCAGGTGTAGGCACACAGAGATCCCAACCTTCTGGTGGAATGGGATTGCCTGCCTGGTGGCATGTGTTGCACCAAGGGATGGTCTGTCAACCTGAGGGCACTCCTGGCTGCTACAGTCACACGCAGATGTGCAGAGGCACATCAGGCACCCAAATGACTCAGCACAAGCTGCCATGATGGTGAGTACTGGCACACCAAGGGTTTGGGGTGCAACACCAGTCCTTCTAACAGCTCCACCTTCCTGTCCAGACCCTCACTTGGGACCTGCTGGCTCCTTCTGTGCTCTCCTGAAAGAGCTGCTAAAGGGAAGGTTTAGCAGCTGAGCTTCCCCCCACTCTGAGAACTGGTGGTGAGAAGGGGACGTGATGCTGGTCCCTGAGCACAGGCCAACTCTGCTTCTCTCCTTCTGTCTGTGTGGAGACTGAGGTGGCTGAGCTGGGTAGGGGGAAGGTGACAGTGATTTCAGTAAAACTGAAAACATCAGTGAAACCAATCAAAGCATGTATGGCTGGCTGCTGAATTTTAAGAAAAATAGCTGTGTTTTTCAAACATATAGAAGTGACTGTAACTTCCTCTCCATCCTGCCTGCATTAACTTAAGAGACAGTCGGGTGCTTAAAGGTTACTTTTCAGGCAATGACTGTTCTGTAAAGGGCTACTCATCTCTAACAGAGATAGGTTTTCTTTTATTGAATATCAGGCAGAGTGGATGAAACCTGATAAAAAAACCCAGAGTGATAGTTTTTCCCCCCGTTTCCAGTGAGGAACAATAACCAGCAAAATAAAAAGGCAATTGCTTCACTGCATGCTCTGCTTTAAGCAACGGCTTTGTGTGGTAGGGAATGCAGCTTAGGTAAATGCCCAATAAGAAAGATTTTGTTGAAAGACCTTTGAATCATCACATCTGAACCTCTCTCCCCACCATCACCATTTCCATCACCATTATTTCAAGCCTCACCTACTCATGGCACAGGAAGGAGATTTCAGTAGTTGAAACCCCACATGTGCAGTTTAGGTAACAAAAGTGTCCACAGGACTATTAGGGTTGGGTGGGCAATGGCAGCATGGTTTGGAGGAGTGGTCTTCCTCCAGACCCTGGGAGTCACATGAGTCACCTCAGGTTGTGTCTCTTTCCTCTCAACAAAGAAAGGTGCTCTGGGATTTATGCAGCTCTGTCCAGGAGCATTTGTGACAGCAAAAAAATTGTAACAGCATCCTGTCCTATTTGGGGAAGATGATTTTCCCTCACACCAAACCCAGGGTGATGGGCTGTGAATCAAAACCTCTCTGTGGCTGTAGTTGCTGGTTGCTTCAGTGCAGTTTTGACTGATGAGGTTTGAATGATTTCTAGTTTGTTTGTTTTTGCTATTTTTTAAATGAGTGTTTTTAATTACTCGGTGAGCAGAGCCAGAAATACAGCCCATGCTGGAAAACCAGCTGAGAGGAGAAAGGCTGCGCATGGGGAAGAGTTCAAGGAGGTGAAATCCATGCCTCCAGTGTGGAAGGAACTTTCCAGAAGCTTCCCCACTACTGTTTCCACCTGAGGCCCTCGCAAGGAGACCCCTTCCTCATCCAACTTGGGCACCTGGCAGAGACACCCCTCCCAGCAGCCCATGAGCACTCTCCTTGGGAGACATTAAGGACTTCCACCCTTGTAGAAGGAAACCCCTCTAGGACTGTCCCCAGACTCCCCTCCCTGCTGCATGATCCTAAACATAGGACATTGTTTGGTGGACAACCAGCTCGTTAATGGGCTCAATAGACTCACATGGTGTATTTTGTCTGTCCCTTCAGGGATGTACGTTGACTGCTCGTTAATTTATTGTCTGTACATGGGACAGACCACACGTGTGGCTTGGGCATGGTCAAGGCACAGCCTGCAGGAGCTGAGCATTCTCGGGTAACCCTGGCCTGCTCCTGGTTCCTGCAGGGACTGAGAGATGAGGATGCAATGAATATGTAGAGAAGTCCTCTCAGACCCTTCAAGACAGGATTTGGCCATAACCATGAGCATTTGGTGCTTATATCCACTGTAGAATGAGAAGACCCTGATCTCCAGAGCTGTCAGCCCTAATTTTATCAGCAACATGAAATTTAATTAAAATTTGAAGTATTTTTTTTTTCCAGAATGCCATTTGTTTGTCTCCCTCCTTTCTTTGAAAGCTGCATGACATATGGGGCAACCACGCTGCCGAGAAAGCTTGTCCAGTCCTCCATGTGTCACAGATTCCCACACAAATATGGAGGCTATTAGGCAGAAGTTATTAAATGTCATTATTAATACACTGGAATGTGATGAGAGGGGATTTATTTTTATGCCAGAGCCTTGCACGTATGCTCCCATCAGGACAGGGGGAAAGGGCAAGGGGGAGTTGCCCGCAGCTGAACTGTGGACCAAGATGCTGAGCTGCAGATAACCAGACCCATGGGGCTGTGGTTGATGTGGTGCCAGGCTGGTTGGGTGCCAGGTCCGTGGGAAGTGCCTGGTGAAGCCAGCTTGGCTTTTTCCCAGGCACCTGCTTGTCATGGGGAGATCTGAGAACAGAATAGCCACCAGGAAGGCAAAGGCTGGTGCTGGGATTTCCACCTTTCCACTGAAGAAAAGAAAGAAAGAAAGAAAGAAGGAAAAATAAAAGACCCTTGAGATAAAACTCTAAACATCTGATTCAGAGAGAAATGAGCAATGGAAACAACTACTTTGTGTAAGCACTGTAGACAATTTAATCCTTCCCCCTGGGCAGGATTGTCCCTTGCTTGTTGTCTCACACACACACTGCTGCCCTGGTTACGTCTGGCTGAACTGCTTTCCTTTCTCCAGGACCAGAAGGGCTCTGCCCCAGCTCCTGCCCCTCACTCTGGCTCCTGTGGGGGCTTTCCCCCGGCCCTGTGTCTTTGGGGTGCTCTCCCTACCAGGTTCCAATCCACCTTAGTCTGTGGCTCGGGACCACATCTAAAGACAATGTTTCCCATCAGTGTGATTTTGGCTTTCCTCGCCCTGGGGGTCTCCCAGCCCTTCTAGCAGTCCCAGTTTGCTCTTCCAGCCTGGCTGTAGGGCAGGAGCAGGGATGAACTCAGACCCCCCCACCTGCAGTTGTTACTGGCATCCCTCTGCATCTGTGCAGGGCATTCCTTTCTCTCCCTTCTTCCCAGGGGATGAGTTCCAACTTCTCAAAGAAAAATACTCTTCCTCTCCATGTTCTTCACTGTTTTCTGTGCAATGAAATACAGTTTCTCTCCTAAACAGAGCTACAGGCAGTTTATTAGCCTCGCTAATTAACTCATAATCAGCGTTTCGTTCTCCTCTAATCACAGGCTGCTCACACCCTGGTTCACAGAGTGCAGCCATGCTATAGCACATGTATTTATAAAGGGGAAAAAAACAAGTGTGCGACATGCCACAAGCATTATTTGCAGAGATAATATCACTTCATTCAGGCACATGATGTGACCTACCTGAAGCGGGGAAGAAGGAGCTCAGGTGACTTTAAGGGGTGACAATGAGCTCTGGAGCCTGTCACACTCTGAGCACAGTTTTGATGACCACTGGGGTCACTAATGGCTGGTTGTCACTGCTGGTCAGCTGTGGTTTGGGAAGCAGCAAGGTTGGAGGAGATACAGACCAGTAAGTCTTGTAATCTCCATCACTGCTTTAAGCATAACTATTTCCCAGGGATTGGTTTTTTCCTAATGTTTCCAGTTGGGTTTTCCTGTCCCGCCAGCAGCAATCCTTCCATAAATCTGTCCCAGATCTGCTGAAAACAAAAGATTTTGGAGAAAGCACTTATGCTATTTAATTCATGTTTTTTTTCTTCCACTTTCTTCCACCTTCCCCAGCACCTGCCTTTTGCCCTTCCCATCTTTGTGGGTGGATGCCTAGTTCTTCACTCTAGCCAAGTAAAATGGATTTAGCTTTTTTAACATTTCCTTGTAAATCAGATTTCTGATTATTGCTGCTGCCCTCTGAACTCCCTCCAATTTGTCACTCTATTCCTGGTACTGTGATACGCCGACCATGAAGAGACAATGTTTGAAAACATCCTCAACCCGGGTGGCGATCTAATGAGACAGCATATAAAAATATCGTTACATGGTGAGCTGAAGGCATTGTGCCGCTCTGTAATCATTTTCAAGATGGTAAAATCATTCTGCAAGGACAGCCTGTCTCCACTCTGATAAAATCAGGGCCAGAAAGGCAGCCCAGCTTGGAGGAACAAATTGCAGAGCTGTTTTTTTTTTTTCTTCCCCCCCCCGCCAAGGATTTATTTTTAAGTAAGGGAGCTGTCACACAGTGAGACAGATGTTGAGAAGAAGTGAAACCAAAGTGGTGGTGTTTTTACCAAGCAGAAAGTGGATGGTTTAATCCTCTGCTCTCCCTTTGGCTCCCTGGCGGTCCCTGCAGTGCCCTGACACACTGTGTCCCTGGTGTCTCCAGCCAGCCCAGGCTACCAGCGCTCTCTCTGATGCCACCCTCTGTTCTGTCTCCCACACCAGGTGGTCTTCATCCTTCCCATGTCTCTCTTGCTTTGCTGTGAAGCTGTTCTTGCCTTTCCAGTCTGCTCTCCATCTCCGTATCTGTGAGACTTGCTATGTGTGGAGGGAGATGAAGAAAATGAATCAGGCCCAGAAGGTGCCAAAAGAGCCAGGTGAGAAGATCTCTGCTAGAGGTGGGTCTATCTTTATGTTCATCACTGAGGCCCCTGGATGTTCAAGGCTCCTCAAAACAGCCCCCCAGTGTCCTCCCACCTTCCAACTCCATGAGCACCATGGGTTTCTCTTTTCTTCTGCCCCAGTACTTTCCTTACCTTTTTCATTGAGGTCTTGTGTGCTGAGGAAAGGTGAATTCAATCACAGGCTAATGAAACTCATAATGGGTTTCCTGAAAAACTGCAATCTGAGTTGAGAGGGTTTACAGAGCCTCTTGGTGTTGGTGGGGTTTTTTTGTTCATCTCTGTGTTTTCTTTTGCCTGGTAAACATGTATTGCGTAAGACCTCTGCGTGTTCATGGGATGCTCAGAACATTGTCCTGACTTGCCATTGTTCGGGTTAATTTATGCTGGGTTAGACCTCACCCTTTGGAAAGGGTCCAGAGTCCTGGTGATGTAAATCTTCCAATCTTCCTGATTTATGTCTCCCCCTTCTCAAGGAAAAAAAAAAAAAAAAAAAAAGGAATTTAAGGAGTCTCAAAACCAGGAGAATTCAGGACAATTCGCACCCATTGCTTGCCCCTGACAAGGAAGGCTGGGTTGATTTGGGGTTGGTAAGCATGAACCTTTCATCTATTTGCAGAAGGAAGGAAAATTAAATCTCATGGCCTGTTTGTGAAAGGAAATTGCCCAGAATAGCTCTGACAGAATAAGCTATTCCACAATAGCTCCCCATGCGGACACTCAAGCCACTTTGTTCCAGGCTAATTAGTGTGCTTCCAAGCGGAGTAATTATTCTGGAAGGGAAATCTCTCTTCTCCCACAAAGAGTGTCTACATGAAGGTAGCTATTTGGGAATGACACTAGTGGGCCATCTGAAACGACGGCTGCTCCACCAACCAGCATTCCCTTGTTGAGACATCCTGGGCATGGAGTCATCCCATCATTTATGGGTGGGGTGCTCTGGGGGCGTTTGGAGGAGGGCCGGGGAGGCAGAGCCCCATGTGAGTGTATCTGGTTGGTCACCCAGGTGAGGTAGTCTTGGCTGAACTCCCCCCGTGCATGCTTATAGGCCCCAGAAGAGGTGATGATTCAGAAATTACAGAAGATTGCACCAATCCTGTTATTTCAGGTCCTTTTTATATTTCACTGTTTTATGACCATGCTATTAAATGTCTGCTCTGATGGCTTTTTTTCTTCCCTCAGATCATCTCACTCTTTTTTTCTAAAAGCATTTTTTTTTCTCACCTATTTTGCTACTGACTCACTAGAGAGCCTAGATTTAGTCTGAACGTTTCTCAGGAGACTGCCTGGTGTCTCACGTGGCTCGTTCCCCGTAATTCGCAGAAAAGTTCTTTTTATGAAAGATGAGGACTTGTGTGAGCAGGGAGCTTCGCCCAAAGGGGTGACCATTTAACCAGGTTCTGTGCCAAAGCATTGGATTGGCTTTTTGCTCCTGGGGATGGCTCTGATCTTCTCACGTTGCTTGCTCCAGGCTCAGTGGGGGTTGAATTAGTTTACACCAAGGAACCTGAGGTCAAGTCTCCCAGTAGCAACCAGTGCAAGGACCTGCATCTCTTGGAGCAAACCTGTGTTTGTCTGGTTGTTCTTTGAGTTGCTTCTGGCAAAATACTGGGATGAGACTATAGCAGAAATAACAGAGGAGATCCTAGGATCCACCTCCATCCAATCCAGAATCCTGGAGATGTTTTATAATCTGCATACATTCAGGGCTTGATAGTTATGGTTCAGCCCAAAGCAATCTCACAGCTGCAGTCTTCTCTTGGAGCTGTCGAGTCACAGCTCAACCTCTTGCTCTTTGCACATTGTTTTGGAGAAGGGAGGCAAAGTCGNTTTTTTTGCATTTAAAGTCCTTTTCCTGCTTATTTACTCTTCCCCCAAGGCTTAGCCCTAAGCATGGGGTGATCTGGTACTAGTAGGGGCAGAAAGAGGCACTAGCAAGGTTGAATGACCCACGCTGGATCTCTTCTTCCTGGAAAAAGTTCAAAACAACTTCATAAGCATTTTTAAGTCAGTCAGAGAGATTTTTCCATGGCCATAAACCCCAGCATGGTCTATAATTACACATGATCTGCCCACTCTGGAAAATTGATACTTACATGGTCCACTGGGCCCTGCGTCCCTGTCAAAATGCAGATCAGCCATTCCCTTTGGGACAGAGCACACAATGAAAATAGATGGAAACATTTTTTTCATTAATGATAACTTCTCTCTCCTTAAATTCAGACTCTGCGGGGTCCCAGAGAGACTCTAGGTGCATGTGATGGGAAATAAATTGGGGTTTTTGGGTTTGAAAGCCTTTGGGGTGGACTCTCAAGCCACCAAGGAGCTCAGACAGGCCCAAGGGACTGTGGGTCTCAGTGGTGTTGAGTCCTGTGGGTCTCCAGGATGGAGAAAGCATTGAAAGAGGGATGGAGACAACATGAATGGACAAGTAGAATCACCAGCCCTTCAGCTTGCAAGATCAGGAGAAGAAATTACTGCTGTACAGAATGAGTTGCATCCTTACTAAATCTTCTGGGTCCTCTGACCTAACAGAGCTCCTGCAGAGCACGGAGCCCAGTTTTGGGGTCTCTGCCCCACCTTGCCCCTGCCTCTCTTCAGCCAGGTAAGGAGACAAAAGTGGGAAAAGCATTGGAGCTTTTGTGCCTGAAAGAATCAAGGGAGGAGGCTGATAAGAATTAGGGGCTGATGCAGTGAATTAGCAGCAGAAGTGGTGTTTGCAACCCACAAGGCCCCATCCAGGGCCATGTCTCCATAGAGACTGGGCAGGGCATACCCCAGAACTGCAGCAAGGAGAGGGAGAGAGTCCCATGAAAAAGCAGGGCAGCTTTGCCAGGAGGTGGCAAAGGAGCCTGGGGGATATCTCCTGATCCCAGCCCAGCCTTGGCCCTGCCACACTGGCCCCAGAGAAGCAGAAGAGACAGTTTGGTGTGGAGAGTGGCAGCACTGGGGGAGCCTCAGTTTCCCTCCAGCAAAGGGCAGAGGGAATGCAATTGCTGCCAGTGAACATCAGTCTGACACCTCTTCAGTGTCTGCAGTGACTGGTATCTCCTTCTCCTGAGAGATTAATTGTCTGAAAATAGCCATACACCAGCAACTATGAGATCTTGTCTCCTCTCCCCTCCCAGCAGCATGCTGGAGTGGGGACACTCTGCAGGCAATTGGGGACCCCTTTGTGGTGTCTCAACCTCCCCAGCCACCAGCCTGGTGCTTTCTGCAGCCACCAAACTCAGCCTAACCCTGAAAGCAGTTCCCAAAAAGGGAACAGTGTGGCCGAGGCAAGGTGATGGTGACAGCTAAGGGGCAGAAATTTGGTTTGGAGGGGTTTGCTGTTGCACTTTCTTGTAATTGCATCAGGGTTAATAAGCTCCATCTTGGGGACCTCACGCCTGTGTAGCAGGAGCAGGGCACCCCACAACCACCTCTGCATTTCCTGGCAGAGCCTTGCTGAAGCACCGGCTCCTCGGGAAGCCCAGTCTGGCAATTTATCTCCCAGACATCTGCCATGTCTCTGTATATTCCTTCTGAGCTGACCCCTCGCTCCAACTAAGATTTTTCTCCTCCTGAATTATATTTCATCTGTTGAATCTGGAGAGATGAGCTGTGTGGAAATTTTGCAGATCTACCTGATTTCTGCCACTTTATTCAAGCTTCACCCACTTCAAAGGGCGCAAATGAAAATATTGACAAATTCAATAAAAAGACCCATCTAGCAGATAAACAGCTAAACAGGCTGTCTAATGAGGGGTTCAGGGAAGGCATTTGAAGAAAAAACCATCATTTTTTACTGATTTCTACATGCTGGCCTCTTCCCTAAACCCTAAGTAATCCTGAAATATGGGCACATGGAATTGTTACCTTGCCTCAGCCCTTCCCAGCAGCTGATCCCAGCCCATGTGGGATAGATGGCTTTCTCTGTGGGGTAGAAAAGCCCAACTCCTCCGTGTTTACTGAGTTCAGCACTTTCCATGGGGAGCAGCAAAGTGAAAACATCCCAGGTCACCCAACTGCCCCATCACTTGGCTGTGCAGCCCCTGCCTGCAGCCATCCCTCACTCCCTGGTACCCGATATCTTAATTCAGCCCCTCCTGAATGACATTTGCAAAGATTTCCACTGGTGGAGCAGGATGCTGGCCATGATCTCCACCACGCTCCCAGCCCGTGGATGTGCTGTGCTTGTCCTGGATCAATCTCCAAATCGGAACTGGTGCTGTTTGATGTGCTCATTGTGATGCAGTGGAGAGGAGTGAGTCCAGGGAACGAGCCTCCTTGGAATTAAACTGCCTCCCTAATATGATTACAAATGGCTGTTAACCCTCGTATCAACATGAAGGAATGCTGTCTAGGGGAGGTGGGGGAGAACCAGACGTGAAAGTCCCACCTTGCTCTGCTAAATGAAAATGAGAGGCGCTTGTTAGAAGGAATAATTAGGCTTCCCCAGCTCCCTCACAGGGGGTTAGGAGAGTTATGTTGTATTTGCAAAGTGCTTTGAAGAAGAGAAACATGCTAGAAATGCTGCAGATGCCAGCACCATTGCTCCCAGTGCTGTTCTTGCTCAGGTGAGAGGACTGTAGCTATGGGATGTCTTCCACCCAAGGATTTCAGAGCATCTCCTCTGTTGAGCATATGCAGAATGTTCAAACAGTATTATCGTGGCATTTTGGCAAAAGGAGAAATGGGGATGCAGAGCACAGGGGAGCTGACGAACATTTCTCACAGAGCTGGGATTAGGAGGGAAAAGTCCTGTTCCACATGCAGTTGTGACCTCCACCTAGGGGGTACTTGGACTTGAAGACACTGGTGTTTAGCATGTATTGACTGACAATACTGCCATAGAGGCACAATGTTCTCTTTGGAAACCAAATTCAAAACTTGGCTTTTCCAAAAACCTCCATGTGGGGCATCAGGGTAGGTAAGATATTGTCTGGTCCATTAGCTTTTTAGCCTGAAGGACCCAGGAGAGACCCAAGTGCTCAGCTCTAGCCGTGAGTCTTTTCCTCAAGTCCAGTCAAGCCTCAAGCCCCTCCTTCAGCATCCCCTTAAGGCTTAGGAGGAACTGGAGATATGACAGGTGATGGGGCTGTTTCACCCAAACCAGGTCCCTGGTCCGGATTAGAGGACCCTGGAGCTACAGCCTTGTTGGAGCCACCATCTCCCCTCCAGGAGGCTGCTTGGTGCCAGGTGGGATGGCTGCCTGGATGCTGAGCTGAACATTACACAGCGGAACCTCATGAAAACTAATTTTCCCACAACCTCCCTGTTTTGTCTTCACAGCAGAAACGTCAGGCAGGCTGTAGAAAAAAGAAGAGAACTGTACCAGAACAAGCTTGGCTTAGTTCCCACTGTCAGTTTGGTTCCCTCCATCAACAATCAACCAGGACAGGAGCATCTGCTTCATTTGGAAGGGCTCTTAAGCTTCATCTGTGCACCCCAACACAGTAGCCATGAGCCTTTACCCCCCAAACTGTTATCAATGTGCAACATCTTCAGCCAGAGAGCGCCTGCAAAACCCCTTCTAACCTTAATTTCTACAAAACCGTGCTGCATCCTTGGCATGGTCAGGGACAGAGGGAGACACTGTCTGCTGAGATGAAGCAGGGATACCTGCAGTGCCAAGGAGGGTTTCCAAGGAAGATGAGTGGAGGGTTAGAAGGCACCTGCCCAGGATGGGCCATGGAGGGCAGGGACAGCAGAGGCACAGGACGTTCTCAGAGCACAGACAATAACAGCCTTGTCCATGCTTCTCCTTTCTTCCCTGTGACAGCTTGACAACCTAACAGGAAAAATGAAGTCAGTGAAGGGAGAAATGCTATCAGGAGCCCCGTGCTAAGAGGGCAGACAGGCCAGATTGGAGGAAAATGAGAAGCTGTCCGGACTAATGCAATCATTTATCACATAATCTTGCTCAGCAGTTGGGCAGGGAGCCTGGCAGTGCCTGGCACTCAGAGGAGACACTCTTGGCCCCTGGTACCCTGCTCCAGTTGGTGAGGGTTGTTTCCCCTGGATTCTCCAGGACTTGAGGTTTCCCTTTCTCCACCTTGTTGTGCTTGTGGTACTTGTGTCATTTTGCTCTCACCACTGTCCCCCAAATGCTTCCCTTTAGCCCAGAGCCAGACCTGGGCTTACCCTACTTTGCCGTGGAAAGATGGCACCTTGTCAGGTCACAGCTTGTGCTGAGACATTTCATCACCAGGCCACTTTGGCTCCATGCTGTGTTAGCAGGCTCGCCTGGAACCTGGATTTACTGCTTCCTCATCCCCGGCCATAAAATGAGGCACTGCTGAAACACCACTGCAAAAAAAGGTCAGCACGAGAGCGTTACCAAAAGGAAGCAGCAAGGGAATTTCCCTCCCTGCTCATGTTGCATCTTAGGTTTTGCTCTATGTTTGGGCCATATGTGATCTGCACCCCAGGGGAACGGCCGGACATCAAAGCGTGACTTCTGGCGAGGATGAGCTCATTCTCTCCTGCTTGACCCTTCCTGCGAGGCAGAGGGGTGGGAGCTCCGTGACCACCCAGCAGCTCTTTGCCAGCCAGAGCTGTGAGTGTCTGAGGCAAGATCCCCACTGGCTGCAGCTGCTTTGGTTCTGTCAGGATCTGGTCATCCTTCTCTTAAGTTTGTGAACTGGAAGGGGACCTGCACTTCCCTTGAGGCCCATGAATCCCTCGTGCTGCCAGCATGGCACTCACCACTGCTCAGTCTAGCAAGGCAGCATCTCACACTGGGGATTTGATATTCAAAAATTTTGCACATGGGATTTCGATACCAGGCTGCGGGACCGGGGTGCCCACCTCTCCTCTGCAGTTGATGTCCACGGGCTTTGCAGTTAACATCGTCCTCTGGATCTCCAGGACAGCAGTGAAGTGCCCAACCATACAGCTCGTTTGTACAGCCCCGTCACAGCCGAGCACTTATCTGCGTAATTATCAAAGCTGGCCACAGAACAAGAAAGCCACTTTCGGCACCACTCTCAGATTTTGTTGTTTGCTTCTTTCCTGAGGAAGATCAAACCTTCAGGAGCTGAGAGATGAGGGCTAGGCTGGTGTGCAGGGCATGGCTCAGGGCTGGGAAGCAGAGCTTCAAATCCTCTCTCTGCTTAAATTATTTTCCCTCCTGGACACTTCAGCATCCCATATCCCTGATGCTCCATCTGCAGACCTCTCCCTCGTGTCCTCTCACCTTTCCTGGCTGTGGAAACCAGCTTGTTTCCAAGAAACATTTTGGCTGGGACAAAGATTTCCGCAATGCTACAGCCAGGTCCAGCAGTTACTCCTCCTTGATCCAGATTTCTGGATGGGCCTCTCCATGTGTCCAGCTTCATCCTTGTGTCCTCACCATGTCTCTTCAGAGCAGCTTCAACTTATGCTTTTGACAGGGAGCTGCTCTTCTCTGTCCCCCCTCTTTGCCCCAGCACAGCCCAAATCCATCTGGAAGGGGTGTCACAACCCTCCCGTGCCCGGTGACATCCTCCTGAGGATGGCTGAGCCACCTCCAGCCCTTGCACTTCCCATCCACAGAGCTGTTTGCCACCCAAACAGCTCCAGACCCTCCTTCCCTCCCTCGCAGAAGGACCATCAGGGGGCAGACCAGCAATCCCAAGGGAAACACAGCCTCTCTGTGGCAGTGGACAGATTTGGGTGGTTCCAATGGAGCCTCCCAGGTTTTTCCAGCTTTGGCTGTCTGCCAAGCCAGTGTTGGTTCATGTCCAAGGAAAAGGGGAGGTTTTGTCAACATCCACCCCAGGCTGGGGTCCCACAAGGCATGTATCAACACTGGCCACCTCTTCTCTGGCTTAGCAACGGAGAAGCAAAATTTTTTGGACCGCTGCCTTCTCCAGGAATATAGAGTGTTAATTATTATTAATGACTCCCTATGACTTTTATTATTAGCAATTCTAATTAATTGGATTATTACTATTTCCTCTCTTGGAGATGATTGAGGGTGGCACATAGAAGTGACGGACATTGCTTTCAATACAAAAAAGGGACAAGAGGGACTCAGGCAGTGTTATTTGGATAATACGAAGTGGCAGAGGTGAGAGGAGATCTGGGACACTGGTCCTAGAGGGAATAGGGATTAGCAATGCCAGCACCAAACCCTCCATGGACTGGATGCTTCAACTCAATGCATGTTTTTTCTATTTTTCAGCCCTAAAGGTATAAAAGACTACAGCTAATCCTTAGTCCCAAGACTCCTTAGCTCCCTGTTCCCGAATCAACAGTGAATCCCTCCAGGTGGTTAGACAGGCAGTTCCCTCGAGGCTAAGGCCAGGAGAAAACTGGCAGCAGACAGTCTGCACATGGCACAGGAGTGTCTTTGCCCTCAAAGCTTTGTCTCATCACACTCAGTCAGACATCCCATGGAGGTGCCCAATGCACCTGCTCCTCACACCAGTTCCTCCTTGCTCGGGATGAGAAGGTCTTCCTTGTGGCAAGACCCATCATTAAATGTATGGCACAGCACCAGTTCACCAAAAATAGCTCTGAAGGAAGAAAAAGAGAAGCACCGTGTATGCAGGCACGTGTGTGTGTGTGTGTGTGTGTGTCCACAAAGCTATTTGCTGTTTAGGTGTCAGAAATAAATTTTACCACTGGAGTCTGCAGCATCTGATTAGTGAATTATTCAGTTTGGAGATTGCCTTCGCCATGACCTCATTAGTAACCCCGAGGTGAGCGGGACGCATTAGACTAACCACCAGGCTGTCACTGAGGAGCAGAACTGGGGCATTAAAATGGATTAAAGTGCTTTACCAAGAAGTGCGGTGCAACTCATAAAAAAAAAAAAATATAAAAAAAAGGAAAGACAAAAGGGAAAAGAGAGGGGGGGAAGAAGGGGGAGAAAAGAAAGAAAGACCAATAGAATAAATAAACAAACCATCCTATTAAGCTGGCAGCCTAAGGATAAACAGGCAAGCAGGTGGAGGGGTGCAGGGGTTTCAGTGTGTTGGCAAAGCATGATCCCTCTCTTCGAAGCCAGGGCAGCTCTGCGGTTGGGAAGAGGCACCTACAGGGCTTTTCACTTCTGCTCTGCCAAGGGAGTCCAGCATCTGCTCAGTTAAACCAACCCTTAGGCTGCCAGCCAAATCCCCTGGCTGCCCAGGACAGCCTCCTTTCTGAGACCTCCGTTCTGAGACCCAGCCTTGGACCTCCTCTAGTCAGGGCACGTGATGTGGGGCTGAAAGAAGGTCCTCACATGGATCTGACCTCTAAGTATTAGTGCCCACATTGGGGCCCTCAGTTGTCCCATGCTGCTGGCTGCAGACAGGAATCTAGTGGGAATGTGCATGTGACCCCCAAATCTGCCTCTGGAGTGGGACTTACTCAGCTGACATGGGGAGAAAGATGTAGCCCACAGTGACCACTGAAGGACCATGATGACCACCTTGAAGGGAGTATGATAGAGGGAAGGAGAGGTGAGATACCCCATTTTGTCTTTTCCTGACAAGCCTACAGAAGGGAAAGGGGGATGGGTTTGTACCACGCTCCCTCAGGGTCAGCTATTCTTTCCTGAGGGGAGGCATTGGCTGATGTGAACAGCTTTCATCTGGGGATGGGCCTGGTGACTGATGTGGTCACATTTGTTTGCTCAGCAGCAGTTGCAAATAATGGATGCTAAAAGGCTTTGTGGTTCATTGATGGCCATGTTCATAACCACACACTCTTCATCCAGTTCTGGGGGAGAAATGCAATGCTCTCCATATAACTTCTCAGCTTCTAAGCCCTGTCTTCAACATGATGTGGCCTCGGTCCCTTGGTTGTGTGCACAAGAGACCTTGTTGGTGACTGATACTCCAACTTGGTGGCTAGATCCTGAGAGGAGATTGTCCAAGGGTCTGTTCCTTCATTCCACCCCTGCAGCTGCTAGTAGCTTGGCCTTGCACCCGTGGAATGATCCAGACTTTTATGGGGTCTCTCTGTGGCGTGCCTATTGACTACACTTGCCTCTCCCATCTCTTTAGTGACAATACTGGGAGCATCTTATTGCCAACTCACATCAGGGTCAGTCTTCAAAAGGAGACTATATGATTTCCCTGTGCCATCCAGTCCTCAGAGGTATGGTGAGCTCCCAGCTTACTTCTCAAAACAGACAGGCGTTTACTTTCCATCTGGCTACATCAGTTCAGCTTGGGACCATTTGTAACTGGGGAGACTCCAATTTAACACTTTCTCCAGCTGTCCCAACCCATCCATCTCAGGATACCTCTGGGCCAGTGCAGGAATGGGAGCTTATTGTGTGTCCTTTCTCCTCTCTGGGGTTTTGGACATGTAGGGCTATACAGAGCAGAGTTGTGTTGGCTGACCTTGCCCCATCTGAACCCACCAGGCATGGCCCGGCCTCTCATGAGAGGCTGGAAGAGGGACAAGAAAGCATAAGGAGGGTAGGACACAACTACCTGAGTTTTATTAGGTTTAATTGTCTCGATTTTATTATACATGGATGCATAAAGAATGCTAATTGAATTGATTTCAAATACCCAGAGCAAACGAGCCACTCGATAGAGACCAGCTGAGAAGGGAGCGATTCAGGCTGTCAGCTGCCTGGGCCTTTCCTGAATCCTCCCTCCCCTACCCACCAGGCGACTACGGGAAATTTGTTCATTTATTGCTGCTTAATAATATATACTCATGCACTGTGTATCCCAAGCTATTTGCATTGTCAAGTCATGTGCATTGACGCAGAAGCTTTGCTTTCCCTGGTGTTGCTGCCGGTGTCGTCTTTGAGCGTTTGCCTAACGATGACTTGACGAAGCGAAGGGAAAGATGCAGCAGAATTGAAAAATGGCTGGGGGAACCCAACCAGGGCTCTCTGTCACCATCCCAGGAATTGCTGGACTGTGTTAATTGAACATCTAGCAGGGATTTGCAGGGATAGGCATCCTCTCCCTCCAATTAAAGCAGCCACATTGGCTTTGTTTTGAAGGCCAGCCAAATTTCACTTCACTGATTTCCAGGGTGGTTGTCCTAGTGACATTCTCATCTCCCATAAAAAATTTCCCTTGCCTCAACTTAGGCCTCTCTAAAAAATAATCAACTTAAAACAGAAGTGCCATATCAGATAAACAGCACATTCCTTGAATTTCGTTTTCCCTTTTCCAGCCAGCCCTCTTTGATCTGCTGTGCTGCCACAGCCACAGAGAGACATGAAGGACCTTTCCCAGGATTTCCACCACTGTCTCAACAACTCCTCATTGGATTTGTGTCTCTTGACATCTTCTAAACTTGGAGACCAGGCTTATAGGGTGACTTTGAAGGACAGATCTGCTCTTTTATCTTATGTATGGGATTCTTCCATCCTGTGTTTCCTGTGGGAGTTGTTTGCAATCCATGTTTTCAGTAATGATCATGTTGTGTGTCTTCACAACGCTTCTCCCAGGCCCTGTTAACTTGCTTAATTACTTGGAAAATCCCTTCTACCTCCCTGGTCAGGGACATTGTTAGTGAGTATCCTTTGCCTACAGCTGCCCATCACAGCTCCTGGCCAGGCAGCTCAACAGGCTGCGCGTCTGCTCAGGGGACACAGCTGGGGATGCAAGTGGACATCTGGGAGCATCCCTCAGGCTCTTCAGGTGCACCCTCCTTACCCTTATGGTATTATCCATAAGGGACCTTGCTCATCAGCACATGCATTACCCACTGGACTAAAGCTTGACCTTCCTCATCCACTCACTAGAGATGGGCACATTGCAAAGGACCAGTGTGAAAATCAATGCAGGACAAGAGCCCAACCTCACGTTTCCTACATCCCAACCCAGCAGGCATCAGCACCCTCCCCACACTTGGTGTCCCCTCCAGCTGCAACCCAACCCTGGCACCAGCCCTGGAGCATCCTCTTCCCAGCTCCCTGGCAGCCAGAAGAGGGTGACATCCATCCCCGCCTGTTTTGTAAAGCAAGGCTGGAGTTTTCTTTTGGCCATTTGCTAAACAGCTGGAGTGCTCCCTGTATCCAAGGAAACCTGCCTTAACCTGCTGCTTACAGGGAGGCTTCCATTGGGCAAGTTTCTCTCAGCTCCCAGTGGTCCTGGGTTAAGGTTTTGGGAGGTCTATGAGGTGAGATGCACCTGTCTTGTTCTTGCCCTCCCAGTCTCTCACGCTGCCCCCACTTTGAGAATTGAGCCTGTGTAAAACAGAATGGGAAAAGCCCTGGTTTCCTAATTTTTTTGCCACTTAGTTGCAGTGTCAAAAAAACCCGAGGGCAGAGCCTCGAGGCTGTTTTTCTGCTTCTGTTTCTTTTTCCTTTCTTCTTCTTCTTCCCTACTTCCAACACTTCCAGTAGGCGAGGTGCAGTGGAACCACCCACCACAGAGATGCTCTGTGCTGCATCTTTGACTGGGTCAGGTGCAGGCACTGAGCATCACTGAGAGAGATGTGTATGAGAACTTGGGAGGAGGTGGAAAGAATAAAAATCCAGGAACTCTGGAGAGGCTGGGAGAAACCTGTGGGTTAGGCAGGGTCTATGGCTGTTACTGGGACCTTCCGTCACTCCCCCAGAGCAAGAAAGCCTGTAAGCATCAGGGAGAGAAAAGAGCAGGCAACATTCTCAGGTTTTTCTAGACACTTTCTATTCCACTGGCCAAAGTTTACTCTCTGGATGTAGCCGTCAGCAGCTCCTTGCCCTGCCAAGCCACTGCTGCAGCCCTGACACTTCCCAGATGCTGTATCTCTCCAGAGTGCAGCTCCCTGCCCTGCCCTTCAGCACCCGAACCCATCCCATCCATCTCATTTTATCCCATCCCATCCCATTTCATGTAATGTCAGCATTCCCCACCCTGCATCCCTGACCCCCCACTTTGTCCCCGCTGCCCCTTTTCCTCTCTCAAAGCAACACTGATCTCAGTTCTCCTTCACAAAGCTCACAGCCCAAAATATCCCCTTTTCCTTCCCCAATTCTTCTACTGTTTGGGAGTTGGTTGCAGGCGGAAAGGTAGGGGAAAACCATGACCCTAGGGGGTGGATCCGAGCAGCTGTGAGTTCACAGGGGATACAGGATGGGCTGCAGAGGTGGGAGAAGATGGGGAAAGCCCAGGGAACAAGCCCAGGGAACTCTGCTCCAAGGCAATTTGGGCAGAGAAGGGCGGGAGGCCATACCAGCTCTCCACTGGCCTAGGAGCTGCATGCCAAGGCAAGCAAGGACAAAAGAGCTTTGGTCCCCTCCCTGTCCCCATGCAGCTTGGCCACCCCAGCCCCAACCTGCTGCTGGAATCGTCCCCACTGCCCCGGTGCTGGCAGGCACAGCTCTGTTGCCTTCTTTGGCTCTGGTACCATCTCTACACCAGCACATCCCGTCAGTGCATCCCTGAGCACCTCCGGGAGGATAAATGGTGCTCTGGGAGCCGGAGGCTGCGCCTCTCCATCCAGCAAACCCATAATGTGGTGCAGTAATGGCTGGGCTGTGCTAAAAGCCTCTGCCTGCCCGTGCTGGAGCGGGGCCGGCGCATTCCCAGAGCCGGGTTAATGCAGCAGCAGCTACAGAAGCGCAGCCCTGAGCAGGGTTAACACGCTGCTCCCCCACCTCCCCTCGCTGCCGGGAGGTTAAACCCTGCCTTGGCCTCGCAGGAGCTGGTCTTCAAGCCAAGGCGAGAGTGCCATCGCTTCCCACTCTCAGGTTAAGCATTTCTTTGGCTTTCCCTAAGGTGGCAGTGCGAATCCCGGCACCGCAGCATCCTCCCGCGATGCACTCTTTCAGCTCTGCATCCTCCAAGGTGTCCCTCTGCATTCCCAGAGCCCCCAGCACCGCCTTTCATGGCTCTCTCCACATCTCTGTCACCCAGCAGCCCAGCTGGGACCCAGGGCACCGCAACTCTGGTGACACCGACCACTGCCAGTGGCAATGCTGGTACACACGCAGGCTCAGGGAGGAGGATGTGCTGGGGGGGTGCTGGCAGTGAGGAGCAGTTTGAAGACAAGAGTTGGGAGGGCTGACAAACTTCCAGGGTCTGGTCAATAGGAGTAGACATTCTGGAGAGGCAGAAAAAGCTGGCAAAAAAACTTATCTCCATTTTCTGCCAATTGAGAGAAATAAAAATGTTGCTTTGTGTTGGTGTGGAGAAGCTTTAAAGGGTGATAAGAGGGTGTCAGGAAGCCTGGAAGGGACACTTTACATGCCAGCCTAGTGTTTTCGCTCCTGGTTTGCAGGATTTCTCCCCCAGCTTTGCCTGTGCAGTGCAGCTTGACTCATGGCTGGCCAAGGGAATGGTGTCCTGCAAGGGCAGGTCCTGGTCACGGCAGCAGGCTAGCTCCTAAGCCTGGGGAGTCCCATTGCCACCCTCTACTCCTGAAGCTGCTGGGACATCCCACGGGGTCTCCTCTACCTGCAACAAAGACCTGAGCTCTTTTAGAAGTTTCAGTGTGCAGTCTATGGAGGGGATTGCTGACCATATGAACCTCTGGCCTTCCAGGGCACGGTGACCAAAGCAGGTTAAAAATGACCTGGTTGGCAAAAATACCCTGTAATTTCCTCTCTCTCTGATCACAAAGTGCCCACTTAGGAATGCCAGACAGCCCTGGGCAGCAGGCACAGATTTGGATTTACTTCTGTTGTTCAGAGCAAACAGCTGCTAAGGGCGTCAGTTATACAGACATGATGATGTTGTCACTTTATGTATCATTTTTATTTCATTGCTCTCCAACGTTTGTAATACCCCGGAGCTCAGAAGCTTAAATAACAGCTCTCCCCATATTGATTTTATCCTTCGCCATTTGGCACTCATTCATTCCTTTCCCTCTGAGTTCCTAATAACCAGGATTTGAACTGAGCAACATCCCTCTCCCTGCTTGCACAGTGGCTGTGGTCAGCCGGAGATGGCAGGGGAAGGGATGGATGCAGGATGGTAATTTACTTGGAGTCCTCCAGAGGTGGGCTGATGCACATAGGATGCTGCATCACTTTCTGGACTCCTCCTTAGCAAAAAAATATAATTAGCGGCAGAAAAATGTTCTCACTCAGTTGCAGTAACTCTGAAGGAAGTTGTGTTTAGGATCAGACTGGACCTCTCTGGTGGGATTTTGAGGACAGAGCAAAGAACCAGATGGTACAGAGGCAAATATTCTGTAACAAAATATACCTTTTCTTTCCAATGGAAACTGCCTGTGAAGTGACCACATGGTTTTCATGTGTTTCCCCTGCATGGAGGTGTGCTGGCTACTCAGCCTGGGACTCCTGTCTCTGAGCTGTGGGGCTCGGACATTGAACCGTATAGTCCATTGTGTTCTGCTGCTCTGGTTGGTACATGGTGGTGTGTTTCACCTGCTCTCCCTGTGGGTTTGGAGTGATGGATCTGTGTCCAGAGCACCCAGAGCTGTCAGACCCCCAGAAAAGCCTGCTCCGTCCTCTCTGGCAGGTCACACCCACCAAAGCCACAGCAATACCTTGTGTCACAGCTGGGGGGACAAATAGCACCAGGATCACCTGGGAGACCTCAGGAGGACATGGGGAGAAGTGTTGGAAGAGGAATGAACAAGGATGGGCTGCTAGGTCCAGCAAAATGGTGTGGGCTTGTGGCAGGGCTGATGAGAGAAGGAGCTCCCCTCTCACTGGTATTAATAGGCAGTAGGTGGAAATATTTATCTTAACTTCATTAGATGGTCTGGCATATCGCTGAGGGAGGCGAGGGAGTGAGGAGATCCCTGTAGCATGATGAAACAACTACTACTGAATCTGCCTGCATAGCACAGCAACGTCTGAACGCTCAGAGAGGTCACAGTGGCACAGCCTGGTCTGGAGGCTCAGCTTATCCGGTTGTGGAAGTTCCATTTGGATAATCTGCACATGAGCAGCTGACAGAGGTGGCTGCTGGACTCACCTCTGTTGTGTTGGGAAGCAGAGGTCTCTGTTCAGATGCTAATTACAGCATTAGGAAGAACCTGATACAATTTTAGCTCTCCTTGGTCATTTCGGCTGTAGGGGCCATCTCCAGATATCAGCTGTGTGCACCATTCTGTGTATTTGCAAAAATAAAGTGATCCTTTAATATTTAATCAGTCATTAGTCACTTTTATTTATTTTACTCAGCTGAACTGCATCACAAGTGTTTCACTGATAATACCTCACTGTAGAAACTCCTTGCTGGGGCAAAACTGCCCAGTATTTGAGATTTGGGACCAGCTCAGCTCTGTCGGTGAAAGGTCTGTCTGTATCCCTTTGCAGGGCTTTCCCAGAGCCTCCCAAACTCCCCGGGAGGGGCAGGGCTGTCAGGGCTCTGGTTAGTGCTGCTGCTCCATCCACTGTTGATGCATTTGACTATCCCAAACCACAGCCTTGCCTGGCAGGTGAGTGGTGCTGAACCAGGTGAAGGGGGAATGGGAAGGTGGACTCTAGGGACCCCAACCCACTGAGAAAGTGGATTGTGTTTCACATTAGCTGATGCTTCTGTGTGGTTTACAGCACCAGCCCAAATGCAGAAGCTTGTGGCTAGCCAGCTCGGATATGCAGTAGGCATAAATCATGTCAGGCAGATCTTTATCTGTGAGGATGGGAGGGCCTCTTTTCAGATGGGTGGGCTGATGAGGGAATTGCTCAGTGCTGAGAATTGCTCAGCAATGGGATAAAAGGTGTGGACACTTATCCCTTTCAGTAGAATAAACATTTCTCTACACTGTGAGATCTGGGCTTTGGCTTGTCCCCATTGGTATTAGAAGTGTCGGAGCAGGTGTGATACAGGTGGCAAAGTAAGAGAACAATACGGCACAGTTGCCCAGACATCTTTGGGGCTCGGTGGTGTCTTCCTCTGCTTTCCCACCCTGCAGTGTGCCCTGGATGAGCATGGTGACCTTGGAGCTTGAGCTGTCACCAACCAAAATTACACGAGAGTTATTTGACATGTTGAGCTTTGGACAAGTGAGTGTGAGATCGGTAAGGCTTCTTTTGGGAAGGCAGTGATCTTTAGCCAGGTACATTGCTGGAGAAGGAGCCAGACAGGAGTAAGGAAGCAAAACTGCTTCCTGTTCAAGGAGAAAAAAACCTTCCTGCTGTTCTATGTACAGATGTCTGGACCCTTTGTTCACTTGATGGAGCAGATCTGTGGCTCATCAACAGCCACAGTTGAATGGAGCCATGATGCACAATCTAGCCTTGGTGACCCTGAGTCTCTGTGTAAGGGCTCAGGGTGAGATGAGCGCTTTTCTTCAGTCCAGCACCCTGCCCGTAGCCAGTGCCCAGTAGCCAACCCATTAGGAGCTGGGGCAGGCTCTGAGCACCAGGGAGGAGGGCTTTGTGGTGGGTATGGGACTGGGCTGTTGGTGATGGGCTCTCTCTGCACAGCCCCTCCATGCTGGTCTGTCACGGCACATCCCTATCCACAGTCATGCTCTTGCCCATCCCCTCCAGCCTCTGCAATGCTGGCAGCCCCCTTCCTCTTGGCCCCCAGTGGATACCCCAGATGCTTCCCACACGTCCCTAATCCTGCAACTTGCCTGCCCGATAAATCTCACCCTCCTCTTCCTGATTCTCCATCTTCCTCCCTAATCCATCTTCCTGCAGCCTCATTACAGCCCCACCACTCTCCCCCTTTGTTCACCCCACAAATTTGCCTTGGAAGGCTAAAATAAGCTTTACCTGGAGTGTGTTCAAAGGCTAATGTACATCCTCCCTTAATTATTGATTTGTTTATTGCAGACACTTTGGCAGGACATTTGCCACAGCTCACACACCAGGCTCCTGCCCTCGGTTGCCCTCGCTGCTCATGGGCATGGAGGGCAGTGTTAGAGGGGTGACCTGAGGACCACCTTGAGGACAACATCTCTCTGTTCCCACCAACACACCTGTGTGTCCCAGGGTCTCCCAGGTTAACCCCATTAGCCCAGTCCTGTGGGAACAAGGAAGGGCTTTCCTGCAGAGCCAAAACAAGAAGTCCTCTCCAACTTTTCCCCTTCTCTCCAGGTGAGCAGAGCCCATGGGAACTGTTCCCCACATCAAGGCCCCCTCCTGTAAGGTGGTATCAACTCCCAGTGTTTGTCTAGGAAGTCTGGCACAAGGGATCAGAACACAATGATGCCACTGAGCCCCGGCTGCTGTCATCCCTGGGAAGGGAGGGATTAGATGCTGCATTAGCGGGATTGTTAAAGACTCTGCAAAACCCATGTTGAGAAACAAGTGTGTCAGTGCCCGGAGAGGAGGGAGCAGAGGCACGGTCCTGCTACTGCGGCTGCTGCCAGCCTGTCACACTCTGCTCCAGGAGCTCCAGCTTTCAGGTGATGCTGGAGAGGCATCACAGTAGGAAAACTGAGATGCCATCAGCTGCTGAGGGGAGAATCCTGCATGTGCTTGCCTTTCTCCAGAGTGTGGTAAGGTAGCTGGGACAGAGCATTTTGGGGTCCTGCTTGCTCAGCCCAGGGCTTCTGGCTAGGCCAGGATTTGTGGGTCATGGTTCCCTTGGGTTTGGCATGGTCTCTTCTCCCTGCATGGTGGATTGGGAGTGAGACCATCTGTCTCATTTGCACCCATCATGGGATGAGGAGATATTGTGAGTAACTGAATCCTCTGTTGGACCAGAAAACATTTCAAATACCTGTTGCCTCAACTGATCCTTGGGATAAGAGAGGCAGCAGAGAATTTTGAAATGATACACCTTTGGGGTTACAGCCATCTCCCCAGTCAGCTGTAGGGGCTGCAAGTCCCTCATCCCCTAGACACTTGGGAAGCACACTGGGTGCTAGTGAGGCTGAGATGGGGTTGTATGTTCTTTCTACAATTAGAGCCCCAACATCCAGGTAAAAGCTGCCTTCCCTACCCTGCTGTAAATAATGGCAACTTCACCAGATTTAGCTGGGAGAGCAGCACCCTACAAAAAGACTGGTAAATGACTTTATGAAGAGTTGGTTATATTAGTTTCTTCCCTGTGTAACCCTGATCTGGCACCTCACCCCAAAAGTCAAGAGAGTCCCCAGGAAGGAACGTCAGTGACAGACCTGGAGGCATAAACAGGCTGAGGAGACTTTTCTAAAGGAATTTAACTTTCTCACAAGTGCTGATGGGGTTTATGGAGCATGTTTCTCTACACACGCACAGGGAAGAGATCAGGGCAAGGAGGGATCGATTCTCCAGTGAGTTGTGATTCAACCTGGAGGTTTGGTAGGGGCCTGAGATGAGTGTTTTTACCTCTCTGATGAGGTGTGTGGCACAGACACTATTCCTTTTGCACAGTGCTCTCCCCAGCATCTCAGCATCAGCCTAAGTTTGTGTGAGCCATGCAGCAGAGCGGGAGGGATGCTCTCATGGCTGCAGCTGCCTGGCTGGAGGATAGGGATACTCAGATGGAACTTCACAATGTGTGGGAATGGAACTTGGCATGGATGTAGCTCTTCCTTTTTTTCTTAAAAACATGCCTGAAAAAAAGGTTTGTGGGCTTTTTGTTGTTGTTCATTTTAATTATTTTTAAAGCCCAGTGCAATTTTTCTTACACCCAAAGTCCTGCAGTGTGGGTATTTCAGGCACTCTGTGAACCCCCTGCAGTCCCACATACTCCACTTGCCCATTCAGAGTCTGAATTAGGAATGTGGGATTTTTAAACACACAGGTTTGATTTGAGGAAAGTCATGCAGGCTTCCACTCCTTTATCCTGGCAAGTGTTAGGACTTTGACTGCTTGTCCTGACCACTCACATCAGAAATCTCCTGATATGTGCCCACAAGTGAGTGGCTCTGAGCATGTAAAATGCCCCAAGAGATGTGCAGATGGCAGGACATCAGAGGAACAATGCTGGGACTGTAATTCCTGTTATCTGCCTGCAGCATGGCCATCTCCAGTGTCTCATGGGACTCCTTTGCAGCTCCCTCCCCAGCTCCTCTCCCAGCAGCTGCCCTCAGGCTTTGCAGCCTGGGCCCTGATAGACCTTCCCCACCCAGGTCTCAGAACTGCTGCTCTCTCCTGCAGGTGGAGATGGACCAGCTCTGCAGAGCATCGCTGCCAGATCAAAGCGCTGCCTTGATTCCTTGACGGTGGATATAATCTGCTCCACGTTATCCCCCTTCCTATTCCTTGGGGTTTCCAAGACCTTCATTTCAGTCTTTTTTTTTTTTTTTTTTTTTTTTTTTTTTNTTTTTTTATTTTTTTTTTTATCATTGCAGACATCCTCCCTGAACCATCTCTTGGACATTGCAGCCATGACCAGACCTTTTCCCTGGCTAGACACATTAATTCAGGAGCTGTCTAGGTGGGAGACTGGTTCAGGTCCCAGCAATGAATGCAAGCACAGCAATATTTGTTATTTTCATGACAGAGCTGTTTCTTTAGACCTCACTTGAATATGTTTTCTCTTGAATTTTTGTTCCTGATAATTTGAGCAAACAGTTCCCAGTTTGATGCTTTTCCCTACACTTTGTTATCAACCTTGTAGAGTTTATGCACGGCAACAACTGCAATGGCTTCATCCTGCCCTTGTCCCCACAGGCCCACAGCATGGGCAAGGTGGGGTCTCCAGCAAGGCTGGAGTCTCCTACCACAGGTTTCTCTCCAGTGGGCTCCCCCAGCTGAGACCTTCACTTTTCATGGCACAGCTGTCACTGTCCAATTATGATTGTCCCACATGTCTCTCCCTGCCCCGCTTCCAGCTCCTCTCCCTGCAGGTTCCCTGGGCCATGCTGATCCATGTGCAGGATGCAACCCTCCCTGCAGCACAGGGGCTTCTCCTGCCAAGCACTTGTGAACTGATACAGACATCAGATCAAAAGATGCTTCCAAGCACTTCCCTGGGTGGTGGGAACAAGGAGATCTGCTTCAGGGAGCCACACTTTTGATGCTTCTGTGCCTGCACAGCTCAGGTGAGAGGTAAATGCCTCTTGGCTCTGCAGGGGCTGATGTTTTCCTCCTGCAGCCCAACTCAGTGATGGTGGATGCTGTACCCCAAACCAGCCCTGACCCCCCCCCTTCCTGAAAGCTGACAGCAGCTCCTGGGAATTTACCCTGTAAGCTGGACCCTCTCTAATATGTAGCTCTTGAGGTCTCTCTGCAAAGGGGTGCATGAACCTGCAGTCAATTCCCAAGGCAGAGGATGAAACCCTTTTCCCTGCCCCTCCTGTCAGAGCTGACACTCTGCGCTGCTGCCCGGCATCGCTGTGCGCTGCCGGAGCAGCTCTGCCCACCCGGGGCTGGCTGCGTGTCAGAGGTGCACAAAGTGGTCCTGCTGCTGGCAGATCTGCAGATCCTTCTGGACAGGAGGGGGGTTAGAAAAATGTCAGCTCATCATTTTCAGCGAGCAGGAGTGCTGTTCTGGTAATAGGGAGCGGGGCGGTGCATGCCTCGGCGTGGGCCTGCGGATCGATGCGGAGATCAGAGGCAGGAGTGGACAGTCGGAGCTTGTGATGACTGAGCAGATATTGGACCACGGTCATGCCCTGAGGGGCTCTGGTGTTTGCTGGCCCCAAGAGGCAAACAGTATGCTGGGGAATCATTACCTGGGAAAAAGGGTGACGAGGGGAAAGATTGTCCCTAGGGGACGGCCATTCTGAGCGTGAGATGCTAAAGGCAACCATGTAAGTGGGAAGAGTAGAACCACAAACCAAACTGCTGCCTTCCCCTCTGTCTGTGGCCAGAAGCTTCCTCTGACACTTCCCAGCCCCGCTCCTTTGAGTTTTTTGGTAGCAACTCCTGTCCCCATGCAGAGGGCATCTGTGGTGGAGGAGATGAGAGTCTCTGCAGAGGAACTGGTGTTTTGTCTTGACTGAGTGCATCCCATGGAATTTCTGGAGGCTCTCAAAGGCCAGAGGGAACCCAGCCCCTGAGCCTCCATGGGGCAGAGTTCTCATAGGAAACCCTGATTTCATCCTTCATGGGGATGCTTCTTGAAAGAGCAATTTGCCAGCATTCCTCACAGCAATAACGGCAAGACCTCTGCTTGAGATACCATCTCTGTGCTCTGACAGCCCCATCACTCAAGCCCTGCTCCTGCCTCCCTCTTCCACGGGGCAGGAGTGAGGAATGGAACCAGGGATGGAGGCAGGGATGGTGCATTCCCACCATGGGCAGCTCCTAACTACTCCTGTCCTCTTTTGGGTCTGGGTGTGCAAATGGCAGAGGTGCTGTCGCTGTGCATCACCTTCCATCTGTCCATGGAGAGGTGATGGGTGCTGGGTTTGAGCAGGGGAAGCAGGAGCAGGGGCCACCCAGCCGTGGTGTTGGGTTAAGGCCGGTGGCCCATCTGCTCTCTGTGGCAGGACTTTGCTGTCATTGCAGTCGCTTCCCCCAGCGAACTCTCCAATCCCCCTGGCAACCTGCATCAGGGAGGATGAACAGCCCCACGGTTTCCTTCTTTTCCTACCTATCTTCTGCCTGCCCTCCAGGCACCCAGCTGGATGCTCCTGCTCCTCCCCTCCTCTTGCTGTGCCCAGCCATGTTTCCTCCACGGAGCAGCTTTATCTGTAAGTGGCAGAGAAAGCCATGGCTTGGCATAAAACCAGGTGGCAGAGTGGGGTGGGCATGTTGTGGGGTCAGGTGGGCTCCTGTGCCCCATGTGTCCAGGAGAGCTGACCTGAGATCTTCCCAACTTTCTGTGGGTTAAACTTGTCTTTGCAAGCAGAGGGCAAAACTGGTACCTGTCTCGTATTGCAGACAATCTGAAAGCCTCTCTGACTGGATTTGTGCTTCGTTAGCAGTTGTACTCTGCTTGAGGCCAAGGGGTGTCCCCTTGCCCTGGGGGACAGAGGGACAGGGTGCTCATTCACGCAGCCCCTGCCAAGCAGTGTCACCCTGACACTTCCAGGTGACACTGTTTTCCCCGAGGTCCTGGAGCTGATCTGCCTGGAGGAGAGCCTTGCTGTGCTGTGGGACTGCAGTTGGTCCCCAAGGTGGGTGTGCACCTCCTGAACATGTCCCTGCTGTGACTGGCCCTGTGGTGACGTGCCAGGGTAAGCTGATGGCCTCACACTGGTTTCACGTGCGACTGTGTAATTAATGTCAAGCACCATGATGGGTCTGTGACCTTGCACCAACTCCAGTATAAAGGGAGCCCTGGTCTCATTCTAGGTACTGGTTTTGCAGGTAGTGTGACATCCCTCTCCCCTGTGCTGATGAGGGATGAGCCCACATGCTGACTGGGCACTGTGGGGTGCCCAGCATTCCCCACGGGCAGGGGCACATGACACGGTACCCTCCAGTATTGACTTGTCCAGTCTGGTCACGTTGCTGAGCCACAAGAATCCCTCTCAGGTGGGTGGGGAAACTGAGGCAGGGAGTAGGAAATATTTGTTTTCCTCTCTGGTGCCTCCATTCAGGTGCCTGAGGATGGGAGCTGCTTCTCATGGGAGTGGGGACCTACCAACCCTCCAGTGACCCTCTTTCTTGCTGTGCCAGGCACTTCAGTGACCTCTTTTGCTCCAAGTGTTTCACTTCTGTAATTCAGAAGCGGGTGGGGCTTGGGGAGAAACCAGACCTCCCACCCTGATATTTATTGTCTAGGTGAATGCCCCTGCTTCTCCGGGGGAGCCCTGGCAAGAGGAACCCTGGTGAAGCTGCCTGGCACCCCAGAAGACTGGGTGGGAGCAGGACTGATGCTCCAGAATGTGCAGCCCCTTGCACATCACTGCCATTCCAGGGCTTCTGGCGTGGCTGGACAGCAATGGGTGAGGACTTACCCAAGTGTGATCCCTGATCATGTCCCACTGGGACGGGCTCCCAGTGTGTGTGGCTGTGGCCAGCCTGCTTCCCACTCAGGGGTCTCGGTGCCTGGATCCCAGTTGCAAATCCTTCCCGCAGCTGCTTTTTTCCCCTCTCCTTACCCACCCTTTCTGCTCCCCTTCCCTCCAAGTCCTTTTGCCTCTTCTGGACCAGGATAATTTGGGGGTGCCTAGCGGAGCCTGGAGCTGTTGGCTCAGTTCGTGCTGTCTCTCCTCCCTGTGCAAAGCCCTGTGCCTGGCAGAAGTAGACCCATGAAATATTTGGAGTCCTACACCTGTAATTCCTCCCTTCACCCCTGCTCCTGCCTGCAGCACCATCCCTTTATCGCTGTGTCTCTGTGCAGAGGAGCAGAGACACCAAACTATTGGGGAGAGGAAGAAGGAAAAAAAAAAAAAAATAAAGAAAAAGGCATGCAGAAAAGCGCTGTGGAAAAGCAGAGCAAATTAAGCAGAGCTCTGATCTGCTTGGGTTTGTGCTTGCCAAAAATGCACCATGCATCTTAATTCGCTCTGCTGTTCAGCTCGCACTCACTGCTCTCCTGATGCCATTTCGGCGCTCTGAGCTCAGCCTTTTCAACACTTCAGTCTTCCTCTTTCAGGATTTTTTTTTTTT